>ML298448.1:3162-63729 GCA_005239495.1 Nicotiana undulata | reverse complement strand
ATATGCCCAAGTCCCATATTTTCCTACGAACCCTCCGGGACCGTCAAATCACGGGTCCAGGTCTGTTTACCCGAAATATTGACCAAAGTCAACTATATTCATTTATTAATTATCAACTCATTTTCATCAAATTTTCACTTAATAGCTTCCCGGCTACACGCCCGGGCTGCGCACGCATATCGAGGTGAGACTAACGGAGGCTCTCGGAACACAGATACAACTTAAATTACGTAAGATGACCTTTTGGGTCATCACAAGGCAACTTTACAAACAAGGGTTAAGGGGGTTGGAAACATAGAGAATTCAAACCAGAAAAATACATAAACAAGGTCTAAAGGGAGCATATGGTACAAACAACTGTACGGAATAACCAAGGGTCTACTGGTTCATAGACTTATCAAGTCAGTCATGGTAATAGGCAATTAAGACATAGAGACAGAGTGTGGAAATAGTCATGTTGAAGATAGGGGGCATTACACAGGATTATCCATACAATTAGGGTCAATCAGGTACATTAGGAGACTAAGTCACTAACATGATCACACTAGTTGAGGGGGTATATAGGGACTAAATAACACATGATGGCCAAGTATCAAACAAATAAGTGATACCTAGACATGTTGTTTACACATTTGAACAAGAGAAGACAGAATTTAGACATGCTGAATAAAGCAGTAAATAGGAAGACAAATTGAATACATAGCCAACTGAACTAGTGCAGAAATAGATTTACAGGCATGGAACACATAGAGTCTGAGTTTCAGAATTGAACTAAAGACATACCAGTTAAAGAAGAAAAGTGCAGAATGTAAAGCAAGTATAGTTCCACTGTCTAGCCTTGACTTTCAGCCGGCTAGACCAATAGTTAGCGCAAGTAGCAGAGAAAGAAGAGAGAGTTTGAGTATGCGTGTGTGTATTCTGAACTTAGTTCGTGTGTTGAGAGGTAAAACAAGAGTGTATATATAGACATTTAAGAGTATAACAAAGAAGGTAAAGGAATCAGCATTCAGTCAATTAAGGAAATCATAGAGTCACAAAATCCAATCACATAAGGGTTCGGAATAGACGTCCCTTAATTTAGGGGTAATTGGCCAAAACAGTAATAACAGGGGTTTAATTAAGGCAAGGATCCCAATCATACCAAATAAAGGAATCAATAAGAATCCAAAATTATACGGACAGTCAATTAAGGCATATACGACTAATTAAGTTCATAAACAAGGAACACAAACAAGATTTATGCATACGAATCTCTAATAGAGTAAAGTAATCAGCCAGAACTTTCAAAACAACACTAGTTTCCGGAAAGAATTATTTAGCTTCCATAAATAGAAATTAGACTAAGTAAAAAAACTCACAGAAACATAAAACTTAGCCGAAAAGAGCAGGTTCGAGCCCTAACATAGGTTAATTAGGGAATAACCCACAAAATACTGGATTTGACAAAGAAAATATTTAAGTCCAAGAAATAGAGCAGAGTAGTACGACTGGTAACATAGAAAGTACCCAAAATCGAAGCAAAGGTTGGAAAAATTAGAGTATCACACAAAATCAACTAAGGTTTAAATATTTTTGCACAAATCAGTCACGAAGACGAAAAATAATTAATCAAACACTTAGGAGTCAAAAAACCCTTTGAAAAACAACTTGGGATGAACCCTAGTTTTAGGGAAAAGTCGGAATAATCAGTTAAAACCAGAAATTTTCAAAGAAAAACATGTAATAGTGCTTGATTCATCTCAGATTATACAGATCTGAGAAGGATCGATAGTAATAGACTAGGGTTTTCAGAAAAGTAATAGAGATTAGAGAATAGGTCAAGAGGCCATAGATTCGTAACAAAACAAGAGGAAATTCTTACTCACAGTTGAGAAAATGGCCTGAGACAGGCTAATAAGCAAGGTTTCAAATCCAGACCCGGTAGGGTTCCTTGAGATCGTCTTAAGGATCTAAGAAGTCAAAGAACCATGGTGTGTGGAAGGCCAGGACTGGCCGGAGAAGACATGGAAGCATCACAAGGTTGAGATATACGTCGGCGACGGTGTTTAGAACTAGGGTTCAGTCGAGAGGGTTGAGAGAAGAGGGAAGTGATGATGGTGTGTGAGAGGAGAGAATGAGAGGGTTTGGGGAGGGGGGGGGTAGGTCTAGGTTTAATTATGGAAGAGTGAATACGGATTGTTGATCTGGATGATCAACGGTCAGGATTGAATGCGAGTAATGGGTCAGGGCGTACAGACTTGGGCCTAAGGGAATTTGGGCTGATTTTTTAAAAGGTTTGGGCTGGTTTGAAGGGGTTAAGTCTGAGAATGAAAGGGGCCATTTATTAAATACCGAAGTAATTGAATAAAAGTAATTTATAAAATAATTTAACAAATTATAAAAATAATTTTTCATGCATAGAAATGTTTTAAAATAATTATTCAATATTCCAAAAATACAATGAGCCTTTTTTGGGTAGAATAGCATAATAATGTATGCATGGGCTATAATTGCAAGGTTATTGCAATTGTGATCAAAAGGTGTAAATCTGGCCATTTGTGAAATAATTTAAACTTAATATGACTATAAATAGCAATATTAAATCATGAAATACTATAAATCATTTGTGATGTAATTTTATAATTATTTATATAAATAAAATACTAAGATAAATTAGTTTTAAGAAATATCGAAATTATGAAAAAATATGAGTTGATGCTAATGCATAATTTTTATATTACAAAAAAAATTGGGTATCAACAACTGCCCCTCTTTACCCAGAAAAGATGAAAGAGTTGTCGGGTAAAGACATGATGGCCAATTTTGACCGAGTAGATGATTTGAGAGGCATAGGCCGCACTCTGGTTTTTGAGTTGCCTACATATCCCTGGTTTTACAGGAATCAAGTCGTGTGTAGTTCCGGGTTCATCGGCGGGATATACCGATGAAATCATCACAAGAATAGGCAAGAGATTTCGGGATAGGTGAAATGATGGTTTTGGTGAGCGGTCAGGTTTGAGGTAGTCGAAGGAATTGGAGTGGGATTGCTCCTATTGGGATAACGGTCGCTTATCGGGTCACCTGCAGATAAAAAAAATGCTACGAGCATATATTTGTGCAGAAATTTAAACATGATGCAGATTCCCTTCGAACCATGAAAATTGTCTTCGGACAGTTGAGGATGACGTCCTTAGACCCTGATGTCCTGGGCCATGAATTGTTCAGTGATGGATTCGGAGGCCATGAAATGATGTTCTCGGGCCATGAAGATGGTGCCTCCGAACCATGACGCCTTTGAATAATGATATGCAAATTTGAGAGATCCTCAGGCCATGGCATGGTGTCTTCCGGCTATGAAGATGATGCCTTTAGACTATGACGCCTTTGGACAAGTTAACGATATTTCAGCCTATGAGATGCAATAATATGATGCTAAAATCAGCAAGACAAGGCTTAGTCTTGTGAGGTTGATGGGAGAGATTAGCCCGAAAGAAGAGCAAAATAGATAATGTCGGAGAGACAACGCTTAGTCTTGGAAAAAATGCAAATAGGAGGCAGAGCTTAGCCTCATGCAAGATTCGGGACAGGGCTTAGTCCCATGCAGATTGAAGTCAGAGCTTAGCCTTATGCAGATGTGGAGGCAGGGCTTAGCCTCATGAAGATGGAGACAGAGCTTAGTCTCATGCAAGATGCGGGACATGGCTTAGTCCCATGCAGATGGAAGGCAGAGCTTAGCCTTATGCAAATATGGAGATAGGGCTTAGCCTCATGCAGATAGAGACAGAGCTTAGTCTCATGCAAGATGCGGGACATGGCTTAGTCCCATGCAGATGGAAGGCAGAGCTTAGCCTTATGCAAATATGGAGATAGGGCTTAGCCTCATGCAGATAGAGACAGAGCTTAGTCTCATGCGGATATGGAGGTAGGGCTTAGCCTCATGAAATATTCGGGACAGGGCTTAGTCCCATGCAAATGAAGGAAGAGCTTAGCCTTATGCAGATATGGAGGCAGGGCTTAGCCTCATACAAGTATGGAGGCAGAGCTTAGCCTCATGCAAGATGTGGGGCAGGGCTTAGTCCCATGCAAATGAAGGCAGAGCTTAGCCTTATGCAGATATAGAGGCAGGGCTTAGACTCATGCAAGTATGGAGGTAGAGCTTAACCTCATGCAAGATGCGAGACATGGCTTAGTCCCATGCGAATGAAGGCAGAGCTTAGCCTTATGCAAATATGGAGGTAGGGCTTAGCCTCATGCAAGTATGGAGGTAGAGCTTAACCTTATGCAAGATGCGGGACAGGTCTTAGTCCCATGTAAATGAAGGCAGAGCTTAGCCTTATGCAAATATGGAGGCAAGGCTTAGCCTCATGCAAGATGCGGAGGCAGGGCTTAGCCTCATGCACGAAAGATATAATAAATAGCATATGATAGTAGAGTTTTCTTAGCTGGTAGTAGATTTAAGTATTGCGGTTGTTATGCAGATTGTGAATTCGAGGCATGTATATCATTCATTCCTGCATCCAAAGAAAAATCATGAGTTCTGTAAAAGGGGAGGTCGGTTCGTGCCTCCATCGTCTTGCTTGGCTTGCTTTTGCTTGGTCTGAAGATCCTGTTCAAATCATTGGGGGTAGTGTTTTCTAAACAAAGTTATTTCGCAAGCAAGCATGCATAGTTTTCAAAGACATAGTAAATAATATTATTTTAAGAAATTAGTTATATGAACCAATGACTGTGACATGATCCGAGACATTGCGACTTCTCTTGTTGTAGAACTTTGAGGGTCCTCCTCAAAATTCTGCCCCAGTTAGATGGGCAAACATCTCTGACTGCTATACATGATGTGGTTGGCTGAACTTGCTTCGGAATTTTTAGGGTCCTCCTCAAAATTCTGCTCAGTCTCTAACTATGGGGGAAATAAGATTTTTATTTAATTATGACCGAATCCACAGGGCTGCCTACGTATCCCCTCTTAAACGGGAATCAGGTCGAGCGTAGTTCAATTTACATCATTGACGGAAAACATAAAGAGTTACACATAGTATCTCTTGATTGCATATGAGTTGATTGGTTTTGGCCAGACTTCTCCGTCTATTTCTGCAAGTATGAGGGCTCTTCCTGTCAATACCATGTGAACCATGTAAGAACCTTGCCAATTGGGAGAGAATTTCCCTTTGGCTTCATCTTGATGCAGAAAGATCTTCTTCAACACCAGTTGCCCCGGTGTGAACTGTCTTGGCTTGACTCTCTTGTTGAAGGCTCTGGACATTCTGTTCTGATAAAGTTTCCCGTGACACACTGCATTCATCCTTTTTCCGTCTATGAAGGCTAGTTGCTCATAATGGCTCCATATCCACTCTGCGTCGCTGAGCTCAGCTTCTTGTATGATACTCAAGGAAGGGATCTCCACTTCAGCAGGAATAACAACTTCAGTACCATAAACCAGCAAGTAAGAAGTTGCCTCGGTTGATGTGCGAACTGTGGTACAATATCCTAGCAAAGCGAATGGCAGCTTCTCGTGCCACTGTTTGTGATTTTCTACCATCTTTCTCAATATCTTCTTGATGTTCTTGTTGGCAGATTCTATGGCTTCATTCATCTGAGATCTATAGGTTGTGGAATTCTTGTGCCTGATTTTGAAAGTCTCACACATGGCCTTCATCATATCACTATTGATTGGAGGCATTGTCGGTGATGATTGATTCTGGAACTCCGAACTAACAAACAATCCGATCGCGGTCAAAGTCTCCCACGACTTTCTTAGTCACTGCCTTGTAAGATGTTGCTTCGACCCATTTGGTGAAGTAATCAATAGCTACCAAGATGAATCGGTGCCCATTTGAGGCGGTGGCTCGATTGGACCAATGACATCCATTCCCCAGGCGGCGATGGCCAAGGTGAACTTGTTGCATTGAGCTCATTTGGCGGTACTTTTATCATGTTTGCATGTACTTGACATTGGTAGCATTTATGAACATACTGGATGCAAGCTATTTTTGTGGTCATCCAGAAATAACCGGCCCTAAGTATCTTTTTGGCTAAGACAAAGCCATTCATATGCGGGCCGCAGGTCCCAGCATGTATCTCTTCAAGTAGTTTAGAATCTTCTCTTGTGTCAAGACATCTCAACAATCCCAAATCAGGAGTTCTTCTGTACAGGGTTCCTCTGTTGTGGAAGAAACTGTTGGACAACCTCCGAAGAGTACGTTTCTGAGTATGATTTGCATGCTCCGGGTATTCTCCTTTTTTCCAAATATTCTTTGATATTGTGGAACCAAGGCTTCCCGCTGTTTCTTCTTCCACATGGGCACAATACGCCGGCTGGATATGGATCCTCACTGGGATAGGATCAATGAAGTTCTTGTCTGGATGTTGTATCATGGATGACAAAGTGGCCAATGCATCGGCAAACTCATTCTTAATCCTGGGTACATACTGAAACTCTATCTTCGTGAAACTCTTTCTCAATTCCTGAATATGGTGTAGATATGGCAATATATTGGAATTTTTGGTGGCCCATTCTCCTTGTACCTGGTGCACAAGAAAATCTGAATCACCGATTACTTGTAGTTCTTGAATATTCTTGTCGATAGCCATGTTGAGCCCTAGTATGCAAGACTCACATTCTGCCATGTTGTTGGTGCAGGGAAATCTGAGTTTAGCGGATATCGGATAATGTTGGCCAGTTTTCGATACCAAGACAACTCCAATGCCGACTCCTTTGAAATTTGCCTCTCCGTCAAATAACATCCTCCAACCATCGTATGACTCAACAATAGCTTCTCCTATGAATAACACCTCTTCATCGGGAAAATATGTTTTCAGGGGTTCGTATTCTCCTTCCACAGGGTTCTCAGCAAGATGATCTACCAGTGCATGTCCCTTGACTGCTTTCTGAGTCACATAAATGATGTCGAACTCACTCAACAGGATTTGCCTCTTAGCCATCTTGCTAATGGGCATGGGTTTCTAAAAGATATACTTCAAGGGATCCATCCTTGATATGAGGTATGTTGTGTAAGCACAAAAATAGTGCCTCAGCTTTTGAGCTATCCAGGTCAGAGTGCAATAGGTACGTTCCAGCAGAGAGTATCGCGCTTCATATGGAGTGAACTTCTTACGCAAGTAATAGATAGCTTGTTATTTTCTCCTATCTCGTCGTGCTGCCCCAGAACGCAGCCGAAAACTCCATCTAATACTGCAAGGTGGAGTAGTAAGGGTCTACCTGGCTCTGGCGGGACCACAACTAGCGGTAATGATAAGTACTCCTTGATCTTGTCGAAATTCTTTTGACAATCTTCGGTCCAACCAGTTGCAGCATCTTTCTTCAACATCTTGAAAATTGGCTCACATATGACTGTGGACTAGGCTATGAACCAGCTGATGTAGTTTAGCCATCCTAGGAAACTCATTAGATCATTTTTACTCTTTGGCGGTGGCAGCTCCTGAATGGATTTGACTTTGGACAGGTCCAATTCTATCCCTCGGCGGCTGACGATGAGCCCAAGCAACTTTCCGGTAGGAACCCCGAATGCACACTTTGCGAGGTTTAGTTTCAGGTTGTATTTCCGTAGTCTGTCGAAGAACTTCCTTAAATCTGATATATGATCTGTGGCTTTCTTGGATTTAATGATGACATCATCCACATACACCTCGATCTCTTTGTGTATCACATCGTGAAAAATGGTAGTCATATCCCTCATGTAGGTGGCCCCAGCATTCTTTAGGCCAAACGACATCATCTTGTAACAGTACACCCCCAGGGTGTAATGAAAGTTGTTTTCTCGGCATCTTCCTCGTTCATCCAAATCTGGTGATAACCAGCGAAACAATCCACGAGTGACTGGAGTTCATGTTTGGCACAATTGTCGATTAAGATGTGTATGTTTGGAAGTGGGAAATCATTCTTTGGGATGGCCCTGTTGAGATCCCGATAATCGACATAGACCCTGACCTTCCCATCCTTCTTTGGAACCGACACGATATTGGCTAGCCAAGTTGGGTATTCAACCACCCTGAGGACCTTGGCCTTGATTTTCTTAGTAACGTCCTCCTTAATTTTCAGACTCATATCAAGCTTGAATTTCCTGAGCTTCTGCTTCACTAGTGGACACATTGGGTTTGTGGGAAACTTGTGAGACGCAATGGATGTACTTAACCCGGTCATATCATCGTATGACCATGCAAAGATGTCCTCATACTCTTTCAAGAATTGTGTGTACTCTTCTTTTTCTGATGGCGATAAGTGAATGCTGATGCGGGTTTCCTTGACAGTTTTGGAATCTCCCAAGTTGATGATTTCTGTTTTGTCCAGATTGGACTTAGGCTTGTTCTCATAATCTTCTACTTCTCTGACAACTTCCTCAGGTATGGCATCTTCTTCCTCTGACTCACTATCCTTTTGTTGCGTTGTCTCATTACATATCAGAGTCACCGGTTCATCAAGATAGGAAATAGTAATGCTGTATAGATAAAGATATGAGAAGAAAATAGTAATAATAAATATCGATTCATTGAAACGTAAAAGCGATTTTCAATAACTTAAACAACGTTTTTTTGGAACACTGGAGATATTATTTTAAACAAAAAATGCAAAAAGGAAATCATTTTCTTAGAAAACAAAATATACAATGTTGTTCAACCTTGCTACCCCGGGACTCGTCGGGCCCTGGACGTTCTAATAGTCCAATTTTTGAGGAATGATCCTTTCTCCACAACTTGTATGGTAGGTCCTTCCTCCTCCTCCTCAACGATTACACAATAGTCCATTTCCTCATTCTCCAGGAACATGTTCCTTAAGGCTGCCAGTGTTTCTTCCTCCTCTGATCCCCATATTATGCCGGCCTGTTGGAAGGTCTGACTCAGGTGCGGTATAGGCTGCTCCAATGGATAGTAAGGACCGCACCATGGTGGTGACCAGTCATTTTATTCCTGCCAGGTGTACTGATATCCCAGGCCAAAAGTAGTGCCATGATGCTTCAACTGTATTGGCTTGGAAATGCCTTGAAGAATTTTGCCAAGGCCCTTGCCGGGCTCATACCCTCTCCAGTTCATCATACTTGCTATCTTGTTATCCCACCACTTATCTTTGTCGATTGCATTGACCCGATCGATGTGATGATAAGTTTCTCCACCGAGTCTTCTTCTATTCTCAACCACTGGGATAGTTTGATGGTTGTAAATGGGGTTGCTCCCATCTCCATGGATAATTACTTCCTGGTGGTTCCACTCGAACTTCACTTCCTGATGCAAAGTTGATGCCACAGCCCTAGCGGCATGTATCCACGGTCGTCCCAACAACAGGTTATAGGATGCGGATATGTCCAGCACCTGAAACTTGACATCAAACCATGTAGGCCACATCTGCAGACAAAGATTGATCTCCCCGATGGTAGCCCTCTGAGACCCGTCAAATGCTTTTACGTTCATGGTCCCTTCTCGTATCTCGTATAGGCATTTTACCAACCTCTTCACTGTTGTCAATGGGAAAATATTGAGACTGGACCCTCCATCAATCAGGACCCTGGTAATGAAGTAGTCTTCGCATTGCACGGTAATATGCAGTGCCTTATTGTGACTCAAACCTTCAGGTGGCAACTCATCCTCGTGGAAAGTGATCTTGTCACTCTCTAATGCCTTCCCCACCATATTAGCCATTTCTCCGCTCGTCATGTTATTGGGCACATATGCTTCGTTCAATACTTTCATTAGAGCGATCCTATGTGCTTCTAAATTCTACAGCAGCGACAAGATAGATATCTGAGCAGGAGTCTTGTTCAGATGATCGATGACTGAGTACTCCCTTGCTTGTAACTTCCTCCAGAAGTCATCTGGACCTATTTCGGTAACGGGAGGTCTGTTAGAAGCCTGGTTGCTGGACTCTCCCAAATGCTCATGGGTGTAGACCCTTCCGGTCCTAGTCATCCCTTGTGCAACACCAGATTCTTCTATTTTAGTTTTTCCTCTTCTTCTAGCTTCAGCTACGTAATCCCAAGGCACAACCTTGGTGTTGAAAGGCGGTGTGGTTGATAGTGTTACTGTAAATGGCATGGCTACCTTTACCTCAAATGGAATAGGTTCCACTACAGGTGGTGCTACTTCAACCTCAAATGGGACTGTGTGGTTACCTCAACCTTCTCTGGCGGTTGTATCTGCACTATAATGGGATTAAGCGTGACTGCTGGTTTCTTGGGGTCGTCACCCTCTTTGATAAGTCCAATTGATCCCTCCGGATCCCATTCTTCGTCCATCTTTATCACATTGATACCTTCACCCATGCGGTCTGGGAGGGGGTTTTGCGGACATTAGGCGCAACCTCCTTTACCTGGATGATTTTGTTATCAATCAAACCCTGTATTTTGTCTTTCAATGTGCGGCACTCGTCGATGGTATGTCCTTTCATGCCCGAATGGTATGCACAAGTTTTGTTTGGGTTAACCTATTGGGATGAGTTTTCTGTGGCCACAACAGGAATGGGAGTGACGTAACCAGCAGCCTTCAACCTTTCATATAGCTGGTTGATGGGTTCAGCAATGGCAGTATACTATTTGGGTGGTCTGCGGTCAAAGTTTGGTCGAGGTCTTGGGTAGTTTTGACGGGTTAGAGGTGACTGAAAATGATATGGTTGGGAATTATATGTGTGATATGCAGTGGCCGGTTGGGAATATCTAGGAGATGAGGGTTGATATATAGGTGGAGGTGAGTTGATATGTGGGTGGAGGTGATGGTTGATAGGTGGGTGGAGGTGCTTGATATGCAAGTGGGGAGGTTCGATATACGAATGGGGTTTTGGGTCCTTGTGCAACCATTATTGTTCCCATGTCCTTTTTCTTGGATATACCACCGGACTGTAATGCTTTATTAGTGTCCTGCAACGCCTCAAAGTTTGTCACAATCCTTCTTTTGATACCTTCTTTGATCCTTTCACCAAGTTTGATGATATCAGAGAACTTGTGGTTTTCAATAACTATCAGTCTTTCATGGTATTGCGGATCCTATGCTCTGACGAAAAACTTGTTCATATGTTCCTCGTCTAATGCCGGCCTGACTTTGGCTTCTTCTAACCTCCAATGAGTATCATACTCGCGAAAAGTCTCAGTGGGCTTCTTCTTGAGGTTCTGAATGTAGAAGACATCTGGTGCATTCTCTGTGTTGAGCCTAAATCTGTCCATAAAATCAGACACTATACTCACCCAGTTGGACCATTTCTTAGGCCTGACTGATGTACCAGGACAAGGCATGTCCCGTAAGACTCCTCATAAAAAGCTTCATCTGGATCTTTTCATCTTTTCCGACCCCAACAAGCTTGTCACAATAAGTCCTTAGATGAACCCTAGGATCACCCGTACCATCAAACATCTCGAACTTGGGAGGTTTGTAACCCTCTGGCAGTTCTACATCCGGCTGTATGCATAGGTCTTCATAGCTTAGACCTTCTATCCCATTGCCTCCTTCTACGCCTTGAACTCGGCTAGTCAACGTTTTGAGCTCCGTGGTCAATTTCTTAATGAGTATGTCCTTCTCAATAGATTCTTGTGCATAAGAGATGGTTTGAGTGGAGTGAGGTAGGGTCTCTACGTATATGGGATTGTTCTGGTGACCTGGAGTTTGAGTATAGTGGTGATCATTGGTAGAATTCTCTGGTTCAAGAATGATTGGTGGAGTGTGGTAGGTGTTTGGATGGTACTGTGGTGGGATGGTTTGATTTTGTGGTGGAGTTACATAATGGTGAGGTGCAGGAGGATTTTGTGGGCGCTTGTTGGGTGTGTTTTGAGGTGGTGCAGGGTTCTGGGTGTTTGGATGACTGATGTCTGGGACACTGAGTGAGAAGGATAGGTTTGCTACATTTCGGACATGCTCGAGCTCACCCTGGAGTTCAAGTATTTTCTGTTCAAGTCGTGAGACTGCATCATTTGGGGCCTGAGTACCCCTACCCTCAGAAGTTTCTGCATGTTCAACATGTGTGTTGTTTTCCTTTCTGGTGTTGTTCAAATTTTCCATCTTCGCTTTTCCCTTGACTTTTGGTGGACTAGAAGGAGGAGAAGGTGGAGGGCCCCTGGATCTTGTGTGATAAGCGGACGATGCCAGTATGCACGAACCAACCTTTGGGGAATGGGAATAATCAAAAGAAAGAAAATAAAAACAAAAGGTAGCCAAGTCGGTATGGGTTCTGAAAAAAAGTACTTTGCAGTATTTAAACACATATTGCGGGAATGCAAATTCGCGTCCTAATTTGGGAGCCTCGTTGTGCCCGAGGTAGGCCTAGAGACAAGTTGATTTGGAGATCTAAGATGCCAGTAAATGCCTCATTTCATTAATATAAAAATAGAAGAATCCCAAAACGACACTAAGATAATAATAAAGATAAGTCACTATTGGAACTTGGCCTTATTACATTTAGGAAAGCAAATAAATCTAGTCTACTTGGTCCCAGAAGGACCTTCCCCAGACTCGATCTTCTTGACTCCATCAAATAGGTTCCCTAGCTCGCGCAGACCCAACAGCAGGTAGGCTCTAGCCAAGTGTCCTCCCTCGCTTCCTTCAGTGTTCTGGAAGTCTTCGATCCTCTTTATGATTCTGCCCTCCAACTCCACTAAACCTTCGCTCCAAATATTCCAACCTTCTATTGGAAGTGATAGTCATTTCTTTCCATTCCTCGATTAGCCTCATGTTCGTCTCCTGTATTTCCCGATGCTCATTCTCAGAACCATGGACCCTCTTGCGTAGTCTGTTGTATTTAACTTGAGCCTCAACATCTTCATTTATGATCATATTCCCTCAACTGGTTCATGGCCTCACCATCCCCTCTAGGTTGTCTTCTAACCATGCCGGGTAGAGAGGTGCACAACCAGTGTGATACCTTTTTGGATCAATGGTATTCTTCTCCACGATGATCTTGCAATGCCACATGTGCTGAGCTTGGCACTTGTAAGTGATTTCGTCGTCTCTAAAGTCTGCTCTGAAGTGTCTCATCTTTGCAACTGCGTGGTTGTGTCCGTTGGGATTATGGAAACCCCGGTGGACTTTGGATAAGGCTTGTCCATATTAACCCGACTAGGTTTGACCATGATGCATGCACAATTATAATGAGAGTAAGGTTACTATGGGGGTCTAGACTGGTATCCTCAAGCGGACAACTCGAGGGGGAAAGGCACGGAACCGTCGACTGCATCGCTGATCGACTAGTTTTACCGCAAATAAGCCTTTCCGAGTTTAAGGGGCAATAAATTGGAATAGCGCAACCACTCATCAAGTGTTGCTATAGGATTTGTTCAGGCACGACTGGAGTATGATGTTGATCATGATTTATGTAGCAATAAATAGCATGTTGTCACATATTTCACGTTAGGAAAGCAATAAATACAACATTTATAATTGAAAGACAGTTAAGAAGGAAAACAAGGAAACAAGTCAGTTTCGTATTGAAGGAATAAATACTTAAAAGAAAATAGACAGTTAAGTTCACATAAAGGGAAAGGGAGGGGGTGCAGGTAACAAGGTAAGGCACGTATTAACAAAGCAAACTTGTCATGGTAGAAGCCTAAAAATTCCCAACAGAGTCGCCATGCTATCGCGCCCCTTTTTTCCTCGCGGAGTCCGAGTTTCGACATTTTTGGGACAACTCGTTTCCTTTTGGGAAAGGGGTACAAGAAAATGAAGATTCGCCACCTAACGGATTAAGGTGCGTTAGGGCACCTATTGCAAGTAACTCATCAAACCGGTTTGTGTTACTAGAGATTGGGTAAGGGCTTGAAATTACCTCGAGGGGAAGGTGTTAGGCACCCCTCGAGGTCCACAACTGTGGGTCCCGGCCAAGCTTACTTTGTGAATTGGTCAATTAACAGATAAGCAGTCTAAGTACACATATGTAACTAGAATAAAGGACTTTCAACAGATAAGCAGTCTAAGAACACATATGTATAAGGATAGGGAAGTCTTAAGTTTATTAGCCTATAGGATCACATCTGTACAATGCCCGGTAATCCTCCTCAACTAGAGGGGCTACACGTGGCATTAGCGCACAGGTCATCATATCCTTTCACTACCCAATTACCCTCCCCTTAGCAGTTATATGAGCAGTTTAAATTAACGAACTCTAAGCGTGCTTTACCCGTCCCTTCCTTATGGTACCTGGAGGTGTTTAGGACCTCTAATTTTAGGGCAGTTTAAGGTTTTTAAAAGGGAAAATCTAAGCGACAACAAAGAAAAGATAGGACTTTCAGGTAAGAAGACAATTAGAAGGCTCATGTTTACCTCTACACATAAACAGATGAGTAGCACGTCTCAAACAACAGGTTTTAGAGAATTTCAGAAAAGGTACTAGAACAGTAGCATCACAAACATATAATATGCAATATTTTTTAAAGCGAAGTGACATAAACCTAATCAATTTGCCAACTGATTTTAGAACATGTTGAACCCGGGCAGTTTCACAAATAAACAGAGTACAATTTTACAGTTTTTATAAGGCCTTAATTACCTAAGGCTTGCCTAGGCGTGTACCTATAATACCCTATAAACATGCAATCAGAATTTTGGGAATTGGTCAAACAGCTTGAAGTTATTGATTCCTATAGGCATGATGATCTAGGTGATGAAGGTTACAACGGTTGATTTCATGCATATTTATACTAGAACAAGGTATATATGTTGAGGCTATTTTTAAACATCTTTATGGATAGTTATTTATTTAGGTGACATGATTCAAAGTAAATGCAAATACAATACTAAAACAGGATTTCTAGTGCACATAGAAATTGATCATTTTATTAGGCTTGATTACAGTAGTAACTTAATGACAGGGTTTCTAGACTTATGCAGAAAAAGAATTTCGTGATAATGAAATGAAAAGCCTATGACATGTTTTCTAATATGCAAAATCAGTAAACGTTATAATCCTAAGGCAGGATATCTAATGCAAATAATGCAACAGACCTATAACAAGATCTTTATGCAAGTAACATAATATATAAACCTAAAGCATGATCTCTACCCGGTTTCCCCACAAAAATCATATAGGAATCCCTCCCCTTTTACTAATTTCCCCAGTATTTGTTTACAAAGATCATTATTAAAGACCATAAGTGAATTAATTACATAAATAAATGTAAACTATACTATAGGGAGCCTGAATTAGGCCCAAAGTAAACCTGGAGATGCCAGGCCTTCAGAACTGTCTCAGATGCCAAGAGTCTCATAGCCAGTAGGGTGTCCTAGTGTGTCAACTCTAAGGACCTCAGGGATCGCGGGCAATGCTCACACCAAGACCCATTCTTAAAATAGAGAACTGGTTATGTGCAGTGTGGAAGGGTCAGCCCCATTGTGCTAGAGTTCGGAGGAATCTCATGGATTCCTACGCAGTACATGCACTGGAGGGGAAAAACTTAATAGTCTAAGGGTAAAGTGAGAATGCTTGACATGGTTTAGAAAAAACTTAGTAAAAAAGTGTAGAGATAACTTTTAGGAGTGAAAAGATTTTCAGGAATAGAAACAGTTTTAAGAAACTACTAAGAGTGGAAAACAATTTTTTTGAAATCAATTCTGAGAAGAACAAATATACAATCACACAGACTTTGAATGCCAAGAATCACAACCATTTAATAGGCAGCTTTACAAACAGGGGTTAAGGGGGTTGGGAACATAGAGAATTCAAACCAGAAAAACACATAAACAAGGTCTAAAGGGAGCATATGGAACAAACAACTGTATAGAATAACCAAGAGTCTATTGGTTCAAAGACTTATCAAGTCAGTCATGGTAATAGGCAATTAAGACATAGAGACAGAGTGTGTAAATAGTCATGTTGAAGATAGGGGGCATTACACAGGATTAGCCATACAATTAGGGTCAATCAGGTACATTAGGAGACTACGTCACTAGCATGATCACACTAGTTGAGGGGGTAAATAGGGACTAAATAAACATGTTGTCCAAGTATCAATCAAATAAGTGAGACCTAGACATGTTGTTTACATATTTGAACAAGAGAAGACGGAATTTAGACATGCTGAATAAAGCAGTAAACAGGAAGACAAATTGAATACATAGCCAATTGAACTAGTGCAGGAATAGATTTGCATACATGGAACACATAGATTTTGAGTTTCAGAATTGAACTAAGGACATACCAGTTAAAGAAGCAAAGTGCAGAATGTAAAGAAAGTATAGTTCCACTGTCTAGCCTTGGCTTTCAGCCGGCTAGGCCAATAGTAAGCGCAAGTAGCAGAGAAAGAAGAGAAAGTTTGAGTGTGCGTGTGTGTATTCTAAACTTAGTTCGTGTGTTGAGAGGTAAAACAACAGTGTATATATAGCAATTTAAGAGTAGAACAAATAAGGTAAAGGAATCAGCATTCAGTCAATTAAGGAAATCATAGAGTCACAAAATCCAATCACATAAGGGTTCGGAATAGACCTCCCTTAATTAGGGGTAATTGGCCAAACTCTACTAACAGGGGTTTAATTAAGGCAAAGATCCTAATCATACCAAAAAAGGAATCAATAAGAATCCAAAATTATACGGACAGTCAATTAAGGCATAGACGACTAATTAAGTTCATAAACAAGGAAACAAACAAGATTTATGCATACGAATATCTATTAGAGTAAAGTAATCAGCCAGAACTTTCAAAATAACACTGATTTCTGGAAAGAATTACTCAGCTTCCATAAATAGAAATTAGACTAAGTAAAACCTCACAGAAACATAAAACTTAGCCGGAAAGAGCAGGTTCGAGCCCTAACATAGGTTAATTAGGGAAAAAACCACAAAATACTGGATTTGACAAAGAAAATGTTTAAGTCCAAGAAATAGAGCAGAGTAGTACGACTGGTAACACAGAAACTACCCAAAATCGAAGCAAAGGTTGGAAAAATCAGAGTATCACACAAAATCAACTAAGGTTTTAAGTATTTTTGCACAAATCAGTCACGAAGACGAAAAATAATTAATCAAACACTTATCAGTCAGAAAAACCTCTGAAAAACAAATTGGGATGAACCCTAGTTTTAGGGAAAAGTCGGAATAATCAGTTAAAACCAGAAATTTTCAAAGAAAAACATGTAATAGTGCTTGATTTATCTCATATCTATACAAATCTGAGAATGATCGATCGTAATAGACTAGGGTTTTCAGAAAAGTAATCGAGATGAGAGAATAGGTCAAGAGACCACAGATTCGTAACAAAACAAAAGGAAATTCTTACTCACAATCGAGAAAAAGGCCTGAGACAGGCTAATAAGCAAGGTTTCAAATCCAGAACCGGTAGGGTTCCTTGAGATCGTCTCAAGGATCTAAGAAGTCAAAGAGCCATGGTGTGTGGAAGGCCAGGACTGGCCGGAGAAGACATGGAAGCATCGCAAGGTTGAGATATACACCGGCGACAACGTTTAGAACTAGGGTTCAGTCGAGAGGGTTGAGAGAAGAGGGAATTGATGACGGCGGGTGAGAGGAGAGAATGAGGAGGGGGTTTGGGGAGGTTAGGTCTAGGTTTTTATTATGGAAGGATGAATATGGACCGTTGATCTGGATGATCAACGGTAAGGATTGAATGGGAGTATTGGGTCGGGGCGTACAGACTTGGGCCTAAGGGAATTTGTGCTGGTTTTTTAAAAGGTTTGGGCTGGTTTGAAGGGGTTAATTCTGAGAATAAAAGGGGTCATTTATTAAATACCCAAGTAATTGAATAAAATTAATTTATAAAATAATTAACAAATTATAAAAATAATTTTCATGCATAGAAATGTTTTAAAATAATTAAAATATTCCAAAAATACAATGAACCTTTTTCTGGTAAAATAACATAATAATGTATGCATGGGCAAGGTTATTGCAATTGTGACCAAAAGGTGTAAATCTGGCCATTTGTGAAATAATTTGAACTTAATATTACTATAAATAGCAATATTAAATCATGAAATGCTATAAAGTCATTTGTGATGCAATTTTGTGATTATTTATATAAATAAAATACTGGGATAAATTAGTTTTAAAAAATGTAGAAATTATGAAAAATATTAGTTGATGCTAATGCATAGTTTTTATATTACAGGAAAAAATTGGGTATCAACAAGCATGTAAGCACATATTTGAAATTTAAGCACAGTTAAAGCAATATATAAAAATATGTTCTTAAATTCTACGTCTAGTCCAAATTTGCTAAGATCAGAACCTAAGTGTAAATTCCCCAGGAAAGTAATCATGTTGTTCCACCCTATTTTGCACAAGTCACAACAAGATTCAACTAGTGGTTTCCCTGTCGATAATAAAAGAGAATCGCCACCTAATATTTAAAGGTGTACTAGGGTACCTACTCAATTAATAAGATCATTATCCTATTAGTCTACTAACCAGTGAGATTTTGGGTAGGTGTTCTTGTTCTTCTACGGGGAAGGTATTAGGCACCCTTAGAATATACCTAACGTAGCTCCATAGGATTTAGACTAGGTTTGGGAATTTAGATGTCAATATCTGCTTAGTCAGTGCTTAAAAGTGTAAGGCTTACCTTTACCTTATGTTATGTTGTAAAACTTATAATTTTGAGAGAGAAGCATTGTGTATATTTTGAAAGGTGTAAGTTTTTATTTGAAGAGGACGGTCTTTAAAAAATGTTTATACAATTGAAAATATGAGTTTATAACACTTGTTCTACTAATAAATGGGGTTGAGTTTTAAAACATTGATTTAAAAAACAAAGTGGTTGTTTGTGTAAAGTAAAACTATTTGAAAACGAGGTCAAGATATACCTTGGAAATTTTGTTTCAAATCTCATATTCAAATTCAAACCGTTTGAAAGATTCTTAATCGCATCATTGTCTCGAGTTTCTCAAATCCAGTAGGAATATCAGGAATAGTTGGATTTAGTAGGAGCTTGCCTTGGAATGCAGTGAGGGAGCCCGGAGCTTTCCTGGTGAAGGAGAGAAAGTTTGACAAGCTAAGAGCCAATAAAAGGTCTTTTGGATCCAAAAGCAATGGCACGACTGGCTGTCGGAGAAGCACTTCACAAATCTTGTTTGGGCGAAAGTTACCTCTCTTTCTGATGTTAAAGCAAGTGGAAATTGGATGTATGCTGCAAAGCTAGATGGTGAAGGAGCTCTTCCCGACCGGCCAGGCCGAATCGGGGCACCACTTGGGATGGGAATGGCTCAGCCCACATTCATCATTTGATGAAAGCACTCCAGTCGCCTCCGATGATTGGTTTGTCAACCACGCTTTCTCTTACTCAAAACAATGCTCTGAACACGAAAGTGTGCAGTTCCGCCCCCTTCTCCCATGCTGAGTCACAGGCAGTGCCTCGGAAAGTACGGACGAGCCACATACAGGGAAACTTGCACATGTGGTTCTGGCCGGGGACCCCGGTATACTGTAACTAAAGCGGAACTTAATCACCAAGGTAGAGTTGTATAAAGCCCTAATGTAACTGAACGAAGTGGAAAACCCGCAATACGAGAGCAAAAACCTTTTGTGTCTAAAAAAGAAAAAATCGAGAAGTAGTCTAAGTAGAGCTAAGGTAAAAAACATGGACAATCTTGTGTATTCGATCTAGTGCTCTCACTTGCCCCCAAGGGGCCAGAAGAAGATACCCAATGTTCAGGGTAGAAAGCCAGGGTTTGGTACTTTGACGAGCGAGAGTGCATGGTCAACACACACCTAAAGCGCCTACGTTCCGCTTGCAGCCAATACAACCACAACCTAACTTGCACGAGATTCAACAACCTAGGCTACTGGTGATAAACAAAGGATTAGTAATTGAGATTATGTAAGTTATCCAAGCCAATGGCAATGAGGGTTCTCATCTAGGGGAGTTCACAGTGGTGAGCTCAGTTATAGAAGGAGAGGTCGACCAGGCGTTGGCGGGGAGGATTGCAACTGGCCCCTGCCCTCCATTCTCTCAAGTACCTCTCCGCTTCCTCAACTTGCTTTCATGTAGTTTATTGCTTAGGTAAAAAAGTTTATTCCGGCTAGACTTTCTTCTTCTCTTAACTATATCCTAGTTAAGAGAAGAAGAAAGGCGTGCTTACTCTCACCTTCTTTCTTGTGTTGTAAGAGGGGCTCATAATGATTGTAGAGTCTCTCGGGAGCGCTTCATTGAGCATTTATCTTTCCTATCCCGTCCTTACGCTACTCTATCCATAAGGTTGACCTAGCCCTCTCTTCTCTCTACCCTTAAGACTGACTTAAGGGATGTAACAGAAGTCTCAAGAGAACTAACAAACGTGCAATCCTTGAATATCTGAAATTGTCTAAGTGGAAATAGCTTTCTTATCATTCAATGAGCTTCGTAACCTTAGCCTTAGATGTCCTTTCATAGATTCTCGAACCTCCGACAGACAGAATCTCCATGCATGCGTTCTTTCTCTCCTCACGGTCGAGCATCTTTCTCCCTCGAATATTTATCTTTGTTTTTTGCTTGATTATACGGCTGTTGATTGAGTCTTTCTGTTGCAGGAGCGATATAAAGGGGTTTCCGTCTAAGTCTTCGAGTCCTCTCTTAGAAGTGGGAAGTGAGGGGGCAGTGCTAGCTGTCCATCTAGTCCATTCCGTCTTTTTTTTCAAACAAAAAGTTAAAATACAAAAAAAAAATCAGAATGAAAAGCGTCCATTGTCTAATGGATAGGACAGAGGTCTTCTAAACCTTTGGTATAGGTTCAAATCCTATTGGACACAATTTATTTCGATATATATATTTTTTTAGATTTCGATAGCAAGTCAGTTTGAACAACCCATGTTTGGAAATCATTTTCTAGGTTTTCAGTTTCTTCTCGTTTTCAAAAGAGGAGGTTGTTGACTTGGCAAATCTGTCTTAGTTTCAACACTTCATGAAGATCGTTAGTAAGAATAAAACATAAGTTGGATAATATAAGTGATTAACAATTAGATTTAATTACTACTAAGTTGTAGTACCTTGGTTTTTACCTACGTCTTTAAGGCTTGCCTAGGTTATTACTGTAACTCAAAGAAATGAAGTAAAATATTCAATTAATATCGTCGTTGTTGATACACATAATAATGATAGTAAAATTATAAGATCTGTGAAAGAAAAGGAATGGACACATAGTGTTGGGCGTAAAAGAGATTAGGCCCAGCAAACAACGAAAACAAACAACAGCAGCTCTGATGACTCCAAGGTTCAGGCAAGCACTCAGGCTTGCGTTCTTTTAGAACTCGGCAAGGCCCAATGTGGTACTTAAACATAAATAACACCAATATAAGCCTAAGACAACATTGGGATAATCAATAACAATTTGGAATGCAAATTAATATGAAGTCACTTAGAGTAAACAATTAACAATGAAACCTTTGTTTCCATTAAACACTAAACCTAAAGAGATTAGAAAATATCAACCGATTAAGGGATTAAGGTAGAATTTTGTTAATGGCCAAGATACCTTTTGGATTCCTGGCACTTCAAAGTTCAAAAGGGTCTCAAGGACCCCGAGTAGCGGTTGTGCTTGTGTCAGGGAGAATATCCTAACCTAGAACTAAACTCTTCTCCTAATACCTCTAACTACTCACACTTACTCTTTCTTGCAGGTTTAAGTGCTAATGAGGCACTTAACGTAAATTCCAATACAACAGTAATGACAACACACAAGGAGATGTAAATTTCTTGTAATAACTGTTCAGAACACTATAGATAACATCAAAGAGATCATAGTTTGCACACAAGCATGTAATACATTGTCATATGATTCAACATGCTTAAAAGTACTAAATGAAGTTAGATGCAGGCACACATAGGGAAAGAGCACTAGCAGAACAATTTGGACAACCGGGCAACTAAATCAAATAACTCAAGAATAGGAAGATGCATAGTTCAGAATCTCAAGTTATGATCACATTATCCCTAGATTACGTCTTAAACTTCTATTAGCTGTACAAGTGCACATCTTCAATTGGAAAACTTAGAGGGTGTTAACAGGGATGCAAGTAAACATATCACTCTCATGGCATGATTCTTTTTCTAAAGCTCATAACCCCATACTCAAACTAATCTCACTTATGGTTAAAGCATATCACCATAAACAGTAGTAGTGGAGAGTTCATTTCTGAGTTCACAACTCAGGCCTTGTTCATTTAAAACATAATTAAAGAGCATACATGATTCATGAGAGGCAGGCAGTGTTATTTAAGAACAAGATAAGTACAGAATACTCAAGTGAGAGAGAGAATACATAGGATATTCCAACAGGATTACGACATCACAAACTTGGTTGAGTCAAACCAACAATATTACTATGTACAAGTTTCAGGAAAAGACATTGAAAAGCATGGTATTAAAAGTCTGTTATACAGGTTAAGTGTAAGAACTTAGTCATGATAGAACTTAATCTAACATTTCAGCACAACAAATGCATCTTAATCAGGCTCTATAACTTAAGCTAAATGTGGAGCAGCTTCAGAATACACAAAGGGCAAGTACAAGGGTCCCATTAGTTCAGGGTATGTTTATATAGTAAGATTAATACATCATTAAACAGTCAATCTATCATGATGAAGTTTAGCAATTCCTAATTCAAAAAATGGTATTCGACCCGGACGTGTTTTCTGTTCCGAGGTCGTGAAAACCTCCTTCTATCTCACCTCGATTTGTGTGCGTAGCCCGAGCGTGTAGCCGAGAAGCCCTTATGTGAAAAACTGAAGAAATT
The DNA here is from genome assembly GCA_005239495.1 of Nicotiana undulata. NCBI lineage: Eukaryota > Viridiplantae > Streptophyta > Magnoliopsida > Solanales > Solanaceae > Nicotiana > Nicotiana undulata. Next base: position 41,112 of record ML298448.1, on the reverse strand, counting down.
GCCAATTTTGTGGTTGAAATTTGAATAAAGTTGACTTTGGTCAACATTTTTGGTAAACGGACCCAGACCCGTGATTTGACGGCCCCGGAGGGTCCGTAGGAAAATATGGGACTTGGGCGTATGCCCGGAATCGAATCCGAGGTCCCAAGTCCGAAGAATGAATTTTTAAAAGAAATTATTTTCTGAAAATATATGAGGTTTTTGAAAAATAAAATTATATGTGAAACCGGTGGTATCGGACCCGTATTATGGTTCCGGAGCCCGGTACAAGTTCGATATAATAATTATAACATGTCTGTAAAGTTTGGTAAGAAACGGAAGTCATTTGACGTGATTCGGACCCGTAAATGCAAAGTTGATGTATTAGAAGTTTTTGGAATTTTTTTATTGATTTTGGGGTTTAATTCGATGTTTATGATGTTATTTTGGTGCTGTCACACCTCTTTTTTTTCACACAACCCTATTACAAGGTTGAGTTAGAAGAGTTTTTCCAATTAAAGTGACGTTTTGAAAAGGGATCATTTATTATTTAGAGTCGCCATTTGGAATTGAGTTTTGGTGTTCCAAGTCACCTTTTATTGAATCCCTTATCAAAAGGAAGATTTGACTCATAATTTATGGTCTACGAAAATATAAGACTGAGTAAGGAATCCTGTTGACCGAGGGGAAGGTATACGGCACCCTTCGAGTCCCGTGGTTCTAGCACGGTCGCTTTATTGACTAATGTAAGGCTTAAATCAATTTTTAGTTATTCTTGTATTTTATTGATTATGGCGTATTTATTACCGCTTAATTAATTATTATATTTTATTAATTGTGTTCGCCTAGATGCGGTACGCATACAAAGTACTTCTTTGAAATAAAATGTTAAACCAAAGGACGGAATGTACACATGGTTATAACATAATTATTTTAAATTTAAAGATATCGAGACGCGGAATGCGCACATGATCCTTTTATTATTCAAGTATATCAATCCAAGGTTCGGTATGAACACATGAGCTAATATTTATAGTGCGTCTAAAATTTTAAGATTTGTTTCCGCAATGACATGAAACAAAGAGACTACGCTCTGGTTTTCGTTCATAAAATTTTGTCGCAGCTTGCGAATTGTTTTCTTTTAAAATTGGAGTTTTCATATTCTTTAGAAAAGCTTTTAATTTCAATTCTATTTGTTGCAGAAACTGTTCACTGAAGTTGTGACTTACAGTATTAATTTTAAAAAAAAAAAGTCTTCTATTCATGATCATACATCAATCTTTGGAAAAAAGAACTGCAACACCAAATTGAATTTCTCAACAAAAAATTAAATCCTAAATTCCAGTATTTGTTTTAAAAAAAAAAGAAGAAACAAGACAAATATGTCACCAAAAGATAATTCTTTACAATAATGATGAGAAGTAGGTACATAAACTGAAGAAACGAATGTATTTTTCTCTTCTTACCTTTCCTTTCATTTCATTTCCTTTCGTTAATTAATTTCATTAACAAAATTAATTAAACAATGATCTAACTACAATAATTTCCGAATAGTAATTCCATACAAATTTTGGCTTAACTTAGATGATCACATGCTTCATATCAACAATAAACCTAACTACAAATATAACTTAAACATGAAATTGAATATATAAAAAACGACGTATTTAGTTGCTAAAGCTTTTCAGATTACACAAAAAAAAACAGGGATCTCATGTTATTATATGGCTTTAGTAAGAAGATTCGAGTGTTATTTTTTGCGAAAATTTCACTAAGTAATCAATTTAATCTATTAATTATAAAACTCCTAGAACCCACGAACACGAAATCACGAACGAAATCCCGAACTTCGTCTTCAGATTCAATAATTTTGCCAAAACTTTTCTTTCTTCTTCACTTGCGCAATTCTTTTCTTTTCTTTTTTTTTCCGTCAGTTTTTCCTTCTCCAAAACTTACTCCTCCTTTTTTCTTTTTCTGTCTTCTCCTTCCTGTTTCCTCTCAATTTTTTTGCCTTTTCTTTTTAATTTTTTCTTTTCTCGTTGTCTTCCTCTTCTTTCTATAGGCTTTTTAATTGTGTTGGGGAAGTGGGAGGAAGAGATGTGAGGGAGTTAGGATTTGTGGGGAGGTAACGTGAGAAAATGGGGAAAGTGGGGATTATGGTTTTTCTTTTCTTTCTTTTTTCGTTTTTTATTTATTTATTTTTTCTAACCTTTTTTTTTAATTGAATATAAGAAGGTAAAATACACACACACACATATATATATTACTTTTAAACTTAAAGGGACTATATAAATAAGAAAACTCACTACTTACACTTAAGGTTTAATTATACTATAAAAAAAAATACTACTATAACTTACATTTAAATTGGAAGAAACCAAGTTGATATATATATATATATAAATTTTCTTCTATTTAAACATAGGAGCAAATCTTATATTCTAAGAATGTGAATATTTTTTGTTGTTTTTTATTTTCTTAAATAAAACCTATTAAGAGTAAGATAAAAATTTAAAATATTAAGATTAGACCTAAAAGAAATCTTTACACCAAAAAATAGTATAGAATTTGGGTGTGATCAAAAATTAGTTGTTCACAGGTGGTTTGATTATAAGTTCGTAGGATGTTTTTTAGGTTGTGTGCATACTTGGTTTGGAGCCCCGAGGGCTCGGGTGTGTTTCGGATAGGTGTCGGGGTGTTTTTGAACTCAAAAATCTGGTGTTTTTGCACAGTTCTGCTATCTGATGAATTACTCTTCGCGGACGCCTTGTAACACTCGCGAATGCGAAGAGTAAATGGGTAAGGCTTGGGATTTACTCTACGCGAACTTAGAGGGAGACGCGATCGCAGAGCAATGAACAGTGTCTTTACGCGAACGCGTCCCCAGGGGTGCGAACGCATAGAGTTAGGAATGGGCTGGGGGCTGGGTAGTCATAATGCTACGCGAACGCAGCCTAAAGATCGCAAACGCGTAGGCCGTGTATTTTTAATAATTATGTGTTCCGAGGTCGTGAAAACCTCCTTTTATCTCACCTCGATTTGCGTGCACAACCCGGGTGTGTAGCCGAGAAGCCCTTATGTGAAAAACTAAAGAAATTGGCAATTTTGTGGTTGTAATTTGAATAAAGTTGACTTTGGTCAACATTTTTTGTAAACAGACCCGGAACCGTGATTTGACGGGCCCAGAGGGTCCGTAGGAAAATATGGGACTTGGGCGTATGCCCGGAATCGAATTCCGAGGTCCCAAGTCCGAGGACTGAATTTTTAAAAGAAATTATTTTCTGAAAATATAAGAGGTTTTTAAAAAATGAAATTATATGTGAAACTTGTGGTATCGAGCCCGTATTATGGTTCTGGAGCCCGGTACAGGTTCGATATAATAATTATAACATGTCTGTAAAGTTTGGTAAGAAACAAAAATCATTTGACGTGATTCGGACCCGTAAATGCAAAGTTGATGTTTTAGAAGTTTTTGGAATTTTTTTATTGATTTTGGGGTTTAATTCGATGTTTATGACGTTATTTTGGTTGTTTTATTACACGAATAAGTCTGTAGGATGTTTTTGAGGTTGTGTGCATACTTGGTTTGGAGTCCCGAGGGCTCGGGTGTGTTTCGGATAGGTGTCGAGGTGTTTTTGAACTCAAAAATCTGGTGTTTTTGCACAGTTCTGGTATCTGATGAATTACTCTTCGCGAACGCGTGGTAACACTCGCGAACGCGAAGAGAAAATGGGTAAGGCCTGGGATTTACTCTACGCGAACGCGTAGAAGGAGATGCGATCGCGGAGCACTGGACAGTGTCTCTACGCGAACGCGTCCCCAGGGGTGCGAACGCATAGAGTTAGGAATGGGCTAGGGGATGGGTAGTCATAATGCTACGCGAACGCAGCCTAAAGCTCGCAAACGCATAGGCCAGGTGAATCAAACCTTTGAAACGCGAAGGGTAATTTTGCCCAGTGAATTTCTTTTTGTCCAAAAACAGAAGCATTACGGGATTAAACCCATTTTTCACTTCTTCTTCTTCTCCACACCTCCTTGGGCGATTTTTGAAGGGAATCTTAACCATAACCTCATAGGTAAGTAATCCTTGACTCATTCTCTTCCATTTTTATCAACATCCATTAGATTTCTAGGCCTAAAACATGAGATTAAGGGTAGAAAATTAGGGATTGGGGTAGAGTTAGGGCTTTTTAATTAATTGGGACTTAGACCTCGTTTTGGGGTCGGATTTCAAAATAAATTATATATTCGGGCTCGTGGGTGAATGGGTGATCGGGTTTTGGTCTGAACCTCGTGTTTTGACCAAGCAGGCCCGGGGTCGATTTTTTGATTTTTGGGAAGAATGTTAGAAAGTCTATAATTAAGCATTGGAATTGGATTATTTAGAATTTATTAATGGAATTGGATTATTTAGCATTTAGGAAAAGCGGAGCTTGAGGCTTGATTTTGATCGCGGAAGTCAAGGTAAGTGTTTGGCCTAACCTTAGCTTGAGGGAATAGGTGTTGAGTCTTATTTGCTACGTGTTTATTCTATGTTCAACGTATAGGTGAGGTGACGAGTACCTATACGTTGTTGTCAAGCATGCCCGTGAGTTGGTTTTTATGATATATGTGATTTTCGTCGATATTCACTATGTTATGAATTAAATTTCACTTTGGTGGTTATTCATTTGATGGAAATTCTTGGTTGTGAATACTGTTGATTATTTGTTCGGTTGAGGAATATTTTTTTAAGTTATACACTTGAGTAAAGATTGGTTATAGTTGTGTCCCTTGTCGAGACGGTATTATTTCTGTTGTTGTTCCCTTGCCGGGATGTGGTGATTTATGATTCATGTTGTTGATTTTTCCTTGACAAACTATTGTTCTTGATATTGTTTGGGTGAGGAAGAGTGTAAAGCATGAAGGGTAATGCCGTGTATTTATTGAATTGTGAGGATGAAAGTGTAAAAACACAAAGGGTGATGTCGTGCACTTGTCTTGGTGAGGATGAGAGTAAAAGCACGAATAGTGATGTCGTGCACTTGTTTTGGTGAGGATGAGAGTAAAGCACGAAGGGTGATGTCGTGCACCTGTTTGCTCTATGTTGTTAATTCCTGTCGTTATCTTGATATTAAACTGTTGCCTTGCTCCGTTATTTCAGTTAATTGCCATCCCTTTTCCCCAGCATGTTTTCCCCGGTGTTCGTACTTAACTATTTACTTCATGTTGTTGTTATTTCTTTCGTATATTATTAAATTGCACAGGTTGTATTTTTTGTCGTGTCCTAGCCTCATCACTACTTCGCCGAGGTTAGGTTCGGCACTTATTCAGTACATGGGGTCGGTTGTACTGATACTACACCTACAAACTTTTTGTTGTGCAGATCCCGGTACAGGACCCAGTGGACACTGAGCTAGGCGGCTTCCTTCAGTCCACTCATAGAAACTGAGGCAGTCCTGCAGGCGTCGCAGGACTTGGCTTCCCCTTCCACCCTTCATTTCCTGTTTTAGTATTTCGAAACAGATGTATTTATTTATTTCGAACCTTTTATATATATTAATCATAGATAGTCCGTGACATTGTGACTCCCAAGATTCGAGTTTGGTTATTTTGAGAATTCGTAAAGATTTGCGGATTTAATTATGTATTTCTTTTATCCGCTCTCATTTTAAGCTTTGCTTCATGGAAAAAGCCGTATTTCATTTATATTCATTTAACAGTAAAGGTTTTTAATCAATTCGAGCAATTACGTTGGCATGCCTAGCGGGTTCAACGTTAGGCGCCACCCCGGTACTTCAGGACGCTCTGGTCCGTTTAGTGGGCCTTATGTAGAGCGTGACGCAGGACGGTCTACTTCCTACAACACCAGCCGTCTCTCAGGCTGGGGGAGGGGCCCAGACTCCTGCCACCCGCACACCAGAGTAGTTAGCTTCTCAGTTGCAGACTCCAGCACCTCAGACAGCTGGAGTAGCTCAGCCGGGTATTGTGGCACATGCCATTGAGGGAGCAGCTATATCTGCTGATGCTTTATGGAGATTGGATCGGTTCACCAAGTTATTTCCTACTACTTTCACTGGTGCACCATCAGAGGACCCCTAGGATTACTTAGATAGTTGCTATGAGGTTCTTCGGAACATGGGGATCGAGGAGACCAACGGGGTCGATTTTGCTACTTTCTTCTTTCTGGTCCCGCCAAGACTTGGTGGAGGGATTATTGCTTGACCAGGCCAGCTGGATCTTCGTCTTTGTCTTGGGCTCAGTTCTCCGAGTTTTTCTGGGAGAAGTTTCTACCAGTTACCCAGAGAGAGGATCTTAGGAAGCAGTTTGAGCGTCTCCAATAGGGCTCTATGACAGTTACCCAGTATGAGACTCGGTTTATCACTTTCGCCAGGCATGCTATTATGATACTCCCCACTGACCGAGAGAGAGTCAGGAGGCTTATTGAGGGGCTAGCCCAGCCGATTAGACTTCATATGGTTAGAGAGACAGGTACTGATATTTCATTTCAGGAGGCGGCCAATGTGGCCAGGCGGATTGAGATGGTCTTATCACAGGGCAGTTGTCAGGGGTCTGACAAGAGGCCTCGTCATTTTGGCCGATTCAGTGGTGCCTCATCTGGAGGCAGAGATTCTTTTGGCATAGGTCATCCTCCCAGACCATTCCAGTCAGCCCTTCAGGTATCCCGCAGTGCACCACCATCTCCTATCACTGCACCGCCGCTCCAGAACTTTCAGGGGGTTATTCTGGTCTACAGGGACAGTTTCAGGGCCAGCAGTCTCAACAACAGAGGTCTTGTTACTCTTGTGGTGTTCCAGGGCACATTTCTAGGTATTTCCCTCGAGCTTCTAGTGGTTCTCAGCATCAGGGTTCCCGTGTTATGATTTCCGCACCAGGTGCACCCCCACCCCCTTAGCCAGCTAGGGGTGGAGGTCGAGGAGCCAGAGGTGGAGGCCAGACAGTTAGAGGTGGAGGACAGGACATGAGAGGTAAAGGTCAGGTCGTAGTAGGTCGACCCAGGGATGCTCAGATTGGTGGGGCTCAGCCCCGATGCTATGTTATTCCCGCCAGACCCGAGGCTGAGGCCTCTGATGCAGTCATTACAGGTATGGTTTTAGTTTGCAGTAGAGATGCTTCGGATTTGTTTGATCTGGGGCCTACATTTTCCTACGTGTCCTCATATTTTTCTCCTTATCAGGTTATGCCCCGTGATTCCCTGAGTACTCCCCTATATGTATCTACACCGCTGGGTGATTCTATGGTGGTAAATCATGTCTACCGTTCATGCATAGTGGTTATTGGTGGTCTTGAGACCCGTGTAGATCTTTTACTTCTTGATATAGTTGACTTCGATGTCATTTTGGGGATGGATTGGTTATCTCCCTATCATGCTATTCTGGAATGTCATGCCAAGACTGTGACCTTGGCCTTACCGGGAGTACCCCGATTGGAGTGGAGGGGGACTCCTGGTCATTCTCCCAGCAGGGTTATCTCATATATGAAGGCTAGGCGCATGGTTGAGAAGGGGTGTTTGGCCTACTTGGCTTATGTTCGTGATTCTAGTGCCGAGGTTCCTTCTATGGAGTCTGTGCCCATTGTTCATGAGTTTCCAAAGGTATTCCCTGCTGACCTGACGAGTATGCCACCCGATAGGGATATAGACTTTTTCATTGATTTGGTTCCGCGCACTCAGCCCATTTCTACCTCGCCATATCGTATGGACCCGCTAGAGTTAAAGGATTTGAAGGATCAGTTACAGGACTTGCTTGGTAAAGGCTTTATTAGGCCTAGTGTTTCTCCTTGGGGTGCCACTGTGTTGTTTGTTAAGAAGAAAGATGGCACAATGAGAATGTGTATTGACTACCAGCAATTGAACAAGGTTACTATCAAGAATAAGTATCCCTTGCCGAGGATTGATGATTTATTCGACCAGCTTCAGGGTGCCACAGTGTTTTCCAAGATTGACTTGAGATCTAGCTACCATCAGTTGAGGACTAGGGCGTCTGATGTCCCTAAGACAGCCTTTCGCACTCGGTATGGCCATTATGAGTTCTTGGTGATGTCGTTTGGGTTGACAAATGCTCCAGCTGCCTTTATGGAGTTGATGAACCGAGTGTTCAGGCCTTATTTAGATTTGTTCGTGATTGTCTTCATTGACGATATTTTGATTTACTCCCACAGTCGGGAGGAGCACGAGCAACACCTTCGAGTCGTTCTCCAGACTCTGAAGGACAATAAGTTGTATGCTAAGTTTTCCAAGTGTGAATTCTGGTTGAGTTCGGTTGTATTTCTGGGCCATGTTGTATCAGCAAAGGGTATTCAGGTGGATCCCAAGAAGATTTCAGCAGTGAGAGATTGGCCTAGACCCACTTCAGCTACAGAGATTCAAAGTTTCTTGGTCTTAGCAGGTTATTATCGCCGGTTATGGAGGGCTTTTCATCTATTGCAGCCCCGATGACCAGGTTGACTCAGAAGGTGCCCAATTCAGGTGGTCAGATGAGTGTGAGGCGAGCTTTCAGAAGCTCAAGACAGCCTTGACCACGGTACCAGTGTTATTTTTGCCCATAGGTTCAGGGCCATATACCTTGTATTGTGATGCTTCACGGGTTGGACTTGGTGCAGTGTTGATGTAGGATGGCAAGTTTATAGCTTATGCTTCAAGTCAGTTGAAGGTTCATGAGAAGAACTATCCAGTTCATGATTTAGAGTTAGCAACCATTGTCCACGCGTTGAAGATTTGAAGGCATTATCTGTATGGTGTGTCATGTGAGGTGTTCACAGATCATAAGAGTCTGCAATATCTGTTCAAGCGGAAAGAGTTGAATATGAGGCAAAGAAGATATTTGGAGCTGTTGAAAGACTACGACATTACCATCTTATATCATTCGGTAAAGGCCAATGTGATGGCTGATGCTTTGAGCCGGAAGTCAGTCAGCATGGGTAGTCTTGCTTATATACCGGTCGGGAAGCGACCGCTTGCTTTAGATGTTCAGGCTTTAGCCAATCGATTCATGAGGTTGGATGTTTCAGAGGCTGGCAGTGTTTTAGCTTATACTGTGGCCAGTTCTTCATTGTTTGACCGTATTCAGGACCCGCAGTATGATTATCGTCATTTATGTGTCCTTAGGGATACGATTCGGCACGGAGATGCTAAGCAGGTTACAGTTGATGATGATGGAGTCTTGAGGATGTAGGGCCGTATTTGTGTGCCTGATGTTGATGGACTTCGTGAGTTGATATTGCAGGAGGCCCATAGTTCCCAGTATTCCATTCATCCGGGCGCCGCAAAGATGTACCAAGATTTGCGGCATCATTATTGGTGGCAGAGGATGAAGAAAGATATTGTGGCACATGTAGCTTGGTGCTTGAACTGTCAGCATGTTAAGTACGAGCACCAAAGACCCGGTGGTTTGATGCAGCAGATTGAGATTCCCGAGTGGAAGTAGGAGCGTATCACCATGGATTTTGTAGTTGGACTCCCACAGACTCAGAGGATGTTGATGCGGTGTGGGTCATTATGGATAGACTGACCAAGTCAGCACACTTCATTCAGGTATCAGTTTCGTATTCTTCGAAGAGGTTGGCAAAGATCTGCATCAGGGAGATTGTTCGCCTGCATGATGTGCCCGTGTCCATTATTTCTGACTGAGGTACTCAGTTTACCTCCCATTTCTGGAGAGTGTTTCAGCGTGATTTGGGCACACATGTTGAGTTGAGCACACCGTTTCATCCTCAGACGGACGGACAGTCTGAGCGCACTATTCAAATCTTGGAGGATATGTTGCGAGCATGTGTCATTGACATTGGAGGTTTATCGGACTAGTTTCTGCCTTTAGCTGAGTTTGCCTACAACAACAGCTACCAGTCGAGCATTCAGATGGCTCCGTATAAAATGTTGTATGGTAGGCGGTGTCGGTCGCCAGTTGGGTGGTTCGAGCTGGGGGAGGCTAGGTTGTTGGGTTCAGAGTTAGTGCAGGATGCCTTGGATAAGGTGAAGATCATTCAGCATAGACTTCGTACAACTCAGTCCAAGCAGAAGAGTTATGCAGACCGCACAGTTCGTGACTTAACTTTTATGGTTGGAGACCGGGTATTGCTTCGGGTGTCACCCATAAAGGGCGTGATGAGGTTCGGAAAGAAGGGCAAGTTGAGCCCTAGGTACATTGGTCCCTTTGAGATTCTTGCGAAGGTAGGAGAGGTGTCCTACAGACTTGCTTCGCCACCGAGTTTATCAGTCGTGCATCTGGTGTTTCATGTATCTATGCTTCGAAAGTATCTTGCCGATCCATCTCATGTGCTAGACTTCAGCAGTGTCCAGTTGGACAAGGACTTGACTTATGAGGAGGATCCGGTAGCCATATTAGCCTGACAGGTTCGTCAGATGAGATCGAAGAGTTATCCTTCTATCCGTGTTCAGTGGAGAAGTCAGCCTGTTGAGGCAGCTACCTGGGAGTCCGAGTCCGATATGCGGAGCCGATATCCCCATATTTTCCCAGATTCAGGTACCTTTCTATGTCCATTCGAGGACAAACGTTTGTTTTAGAGGTGGAGATTGTGATGACCCAAAAGGTCATCCCGTGTATTTTTAATAATTATGTGTTCCGAGGTCGTGAAAACCTCCTTTTATCTCACCTCGATTTGCGTGCACAACCCGGGTGTGTAGCCGAGAAGCCCTTATGTGAAAAACTAAAGAAATTGGCAATTTTGTGGTTGTAATTTGAATAAAGTTGACTTTGGTCAACATTTTTTGTAAACAGACCCGGAACCGTGATTTGACGGGCCCAGAGGGTCCGTAGGAAAATATGGGACTTGGGCGTATGCCCGGAATCGAATTCCGAGGTCCCAAGTCCGAGGACTGAATTTTTAAAAGAAATTATTTTCTGAAAATATAAGAGGTTTTTAAAAAATGAAATTATATGTGAAACTTGTGGTATCGAGCCCGTATTATGGTTCTGGAGCCCGGTACAGGTTCGATATAATAATTATAACATGTCTGTAAAGTTTGGTAAGAAACAAAAATCATTTGACGTGATTCGGACCCGTAAATGCAAAGTTGATGTTTTAGAAGTTTTTGGAATTTTTTTATTGATTTTGGGGTTTAATTCGATGTTTATGATGTTATTTTGGTTGTTTTATTACACGAATAAGTCTGTAGGATGTTTTTGAGGTTGTGTGCATACTTGGTTTGGAGTCCCGAGGGCTCGGGTGTGTTTCGGATAGGTGTCGAGGTGTTTTTGAACTCAAAAATCTGGTGTTTTTGCACAGTTCTGGTATCTGATGAATTACTCTTCGCGAACGCGTGGTAACACTCGCGAACGCGAAGAGAAAATGGGTAAGGCCTGGGATTTACTCTACGCGAACGCGTAGAAGGAGATGCGATCGCGGAGCACTGGACAGTGTCTCTACGCGAACGCGTCCCCAGGGGTGCGAACGCATAGAGTTAGGAATGGGCTAGGGGATGGGTAGTCATAATGCTACGCGAACGCAGCCTAAAGCTCGCAAACGCATAGGCCAGGTGAATCAAACCTTTGAAACGCGAAGGGTAATTTTGCCCAGTGAATTCCTTTTGTCCAAAAACAGAACCATTACGGGATTAAACTCTTTTTTCACAACTTCTTCTTCTCCACACCTCCTTGGGCGATTTTTGAAGGGAATCTTCACCATAACCTCATAGGTAAGTAATCCTTGACTCATTCTCTTTCATTTTTATCAACACCCATTAGATTTCTAGGCCTAAAACATGAGATTAAGGGTAGAAATTATGGATTTGGGTAGAGTCAGGGCTTTCTGATTAATTGGGAATTAGATCTCGTTTTGGGGGCGAATTTCAAAACAAATTATATATTCGGGCTCATGGGTGATCGGGGTTTGGTCCGAACCTTGTGTTTTGACCAAGCGGGCCCGGGGTCGATTTTTGGGTTTAGAAAGTCTATAATTAAGCATTGGAATTGGATTATTTAGCGTTTATTAATGTTATTGAGTCAATTATGTCTAGATATAATTGATTTGGAGTCGGGTTCAAAAGGAAAAGCGGTGCTTGAGGCTTGATTTTGATCGGGGAAGTCGAGGTAAGTGTTTAGCCTAACCTTAGCTTGAGGGAATAGGTGTTGAGTATTATTTGCTACGTGTTTATTCCATGTTCAACGTTTAGGTGAGGTGACGAGTACCTACATGTTGTTGTCAAGCATGCCCGTGAGTCGGTTTTTATGATATATGTGATTTTCATCGATATTCACTATGTTATGAATTAAATTTCACTTTGGTGGTTATTCATTTGGTGGAAATTCTTGGTTGTGAATATTGTTGATTATTTGTTCGATTGAGGAATATTTTATTAAGTTATACACTTGAGTGAGATTGGTTATAGTTGTGTCCCTTGCCGGGACGGTATTATTCCTGTTGTTGTTCCCTTGCCGGGATGTGGTGATTTATGATTCATGTTGTTGATTTTTCCTTGACAAAATATTGTTCTTGATATTGTTTGGGTGAGGAAGAATGTAAAGCACGAAGGGTGATGCCGTGTATTTATTTATTGCATTGTGAGGATGAAAGTGTAAAAGCACGAAGGGTGATGTCGTTTGCCATGATATGATATTAAAAGCACGAAGGATAATGCCGTGCCGTTTCTACTTACTTATTGTTTTGGTGAGGATGAGAGTAAAAGCACGAAGGGTGATGCCGTGCACTTGTTTTCGTGAGGATGAGAGTAAAAGCACGAAGGGTTATGTCGTACACTTGTTTTGGTGAGGATGAGAGTAAAGCACAAAGGGTGATGTCGTGCACTTGTTTGCTGTATGTTGTTTATTCTTTTCGTTATCTTGATATTAAACTGTTGCCTTGCTCCATTATTTCAATTAATTGCCATCCCTTTTCCCCAGTATGTTTTCCCCGGTGTTCGTACTTAACTGTTTACTTTCTGTTTTTGTTATTTCTATCGTATATTATTAAATTGCACAGGTTGTATTATTTGTCGTGTCCTAGCCTCGTCACTACTTCGCCGAAGTTAGGCTCGACATTTACTCAGTAAATGGGGTCGGTTGTATTGATATTACACCTGCACACTTTTTGTTGTGCAGATCCCGGTATAGGACCTAGTGGACACTGAGTTAAGCGGCTTCCTTCAGTCCACTCTGAGACACTGGGGTAGTCCTGCAGGTGTCCGCATACCTTGACATCCTCTTCCACCCTTCATTTCCTGTTTTAGTATTTCAAAACAAATGTATTTATTTCTTTCGAACCTTTTATATGTATTAATCATAGATACTCCGTGACATTGTGACTCCCAAGATACGCATTTGGTTATTTTGAGAATTCGTAAAGATTTGCGGATTTAATTATGTATTTCTTTTATCCTCTCTCATTTTAAGCTTTGCTTCATGGAAAAAGTCGTATTTCATTTGTTTTCATTTAACAATAAACGATTTTAATCAATTCGAGCAATTACGTTGGCCTGCCTAGCGGGCTCAATGTTAGGTGTCATCACAGTCCCGACGGTAGAAATTTCGGGTCGTGACATAAAATGATGTTTGTTGGATTGTTGGATTTGAACGGTTGATATTAAGTCTGATGGAGTATTAAAATTAAGGGGATAACGGAGATAAAACAAGAGTTGTTGATCTACAGGATGAAAGGCTTGATCCATTGTGTTCCTTTTGTGAGTGTTGTGGAGAGGTGACGTGACACAATTTGATTGGATTGGGAAAGGTGACACGGATTTCCATAGTGGAATAGAGAGGGGTGTTTGGACTGGGTCAGATTGGGATTGGGCTGATTTTAGTTTAAGAAATGGCCATTTCAGTCTTTAACCTTTTGAAAATTAATTTAAATGAACTGATTAATTTCAATTGTAATAAGAATTACAATAATCAAATAAACTACTAATTAATATAATTAGTTAATTAAACTACTAAATATCTTATTTTCCTTTTTACTACACTAATTAGGATTTATTTTGAAATAATGGGCTATGTTGCCAAAATCGAGAAAGAACTTTATTAAATTAATTTTAAACATATGTGATGAATATGAAAATTATTTTAAAGTTCCAAAATTAGTAAAATAGTAAAGATAATATGTTTATGAATATATTATTACTAAATTACTAATTGACACCATTAATTACTTAATTTTTATAAAAAAAATACATATTATTAATTAGAAAATATTTTTAACACATTTATTGAGTATCAATAAGTATAAATAAATTAATTTTAAAAGAGGATCAAAATTGATCTTCAACACCCATCCACAAAGAATACTACGGAACAACAACAGAAACAATTGATGCGATAGTGTAGTAGTACCAATAATAATATTGGCGGTGTTATTCTCCATAACAACGGCATGAACCTTAAGATTGTTGAAAAAATTTCATTACGGAGAATACGATTTAACAAAGCTTGAGGCATGTCATGGACACAGTCCTTAAGAATATTTCGCTCACATAGTAATGAATAAAATTAAGTCTATCCCCCATGAGTCAACAAGCTCTTTCAGTTATAAACATTGAACAGAACTAGCAGAAATTTAATAAAGAAACCCATCAAAGAAGAAGGAAGAGATTAATAGAAATGAGAGTCGGAAAATCTTTGTCGTTGTTCACAAGAATGCCATGTATAGGAGGAAGAAGACTATTAGAAAGTGTGTCTTTAGCTCTCTAAAAATCAAGTTTACATAGATGTTGCTAGAATGACTAGTTAACGGCTAGTTTGTAATGACTAATTTGACTATTCCAAGTTAAGAGAAAGTAGATAAAAATAAAGGACACTTCCTTTTGAGATACCCACAAATTCTAACAAGTTCTCCCTGGATTCGATCCTAGACTTTTGAAACATGTTGTATTTACATCAACGGCTTATCTTTTTAAGACTAGAGCTAAAACGAGACGGACAATGTTTTTGTTGGTCTTTTGTCCCATAAACTAAAAGTAGTTGTATGTTTAGCGCCATATAATCGGGTTCAAAGAATCTGTGCAAAGATTGAACTGTTTTTAGTGCATGATACTAATTTCCACATTTAAGTATATCTATTTTAGTAGGAAAATAACAAATTTACCATATTTGCAAAATTACTTTTTCATTCAAAGAGGAAAAACAAGCAAACAGCCTCTTTATTACATTTTATACGCCGAGAATTTTGTCATATATATCAAACTGATAATCTGGAAAGGAAAGTTTTGTACCGAAGAAGGCAAAGTTGTTATTTCCATTAAAGTATTCCCTTTTAAAAACCTTTTCCTTTGACTAGGAATTAGATTTATATGAATGCGAATTTTTGAGGGAAGTTGTTGTTGGCCTCTTTCTTCTGAAAGTTACCCACATTTATTCTCTATATAAATAAAAATTAATGTTTTCTCGTGTGTGGAGATTGTTCTGAAAATGGCTAAGAAAGTGGTGGTTTCTTTCTTGTTAATGATGTTCATGTTTTTTGGTTTAGTAAAGGCAAACATATATGAGGTTGGTGATTCTGCTGGTTGGACAAGCACTGGGCAAGTGGATTATAAGAGATGGTCAGCATCTAAGCATTTTCAAGTTGGAGATATTCTTCGTAAGCCACTATTCTTTTCTATTTTTCATTTTTCTTTTTTTTCTTTTTTTTTAAAAAGAAATTGGCCTAGCTTATGCTCTCTACATTTTTGCTATAATAATTACGTATCTGGGTATTTTTTTTTATATGCCTAAGTTTTGGCGGGCTGAGTTAACTTACGTGTGTGCTTTCGGCAGATAAGATTAGTCGGTAAATAGTGCAAAATGGCAAAAATTAAAATAATTATGTAGCTAGTTTGAAGTGACGGATGTATATTGCTTACAATGGACATCTATAACTGAAATGTTGTAAATATATGCAGTTATATAACCACCATGTCAAGATTTCTTCAATTTCAGTATCAATCTTCTAAAGTTATATGGATTTTTTTCTATTAAATGTAGGTAAAAATTTACTCACGCCTGATGTTTATATCATCCTATAAATACATTATATATGGCACATTTCTTCACATAGACTCTTCAAATCATTAAATCGTAGTTAATTAATACATATTCTCACCTTAATTTATCACTTAAAAATAGTATATTAATATGATTTGGTCAGTTCGTGAAAATATTTATTACTCATCTGTTCCAAACCGGAGTGTTTACCTTGAAATATCCTGGTATATATTCACCAACTTCAGACCTGTTTAAGTACCTAATAATATCCTACTACACTTCAATTTTAATTTTCTATTTTGCTCGAAGTTTTGACTTTCTCCTCAAGACTTCCCTCTTAAATTTTGAAGGAACCAATATGTGTCAATTTAGCTTGTTCAGTGCCACTTGAAATTTTAATTGTTGATATTGTTTTTCAAATCACAAAATCTCACCAGTAATATTGATGATTACTGCTTATCACCAGTAACTTTTTGTTTTTCGTGTGTATGCAGTGTTTGAATTCGATCCAAAATTAGATAATGTGGTAGGAGTGACAAAGGAGGATTTCCAAGCATGTAATGCCTCATCGCCTTTTGGTACCCCAAGCACTGGCAAGGAATGGTTCTCTCTTAATGATGAAGGCCATTTCTATTTCATTTGCAGCGTTCCAGGCCATTGTAAGGCTGGTCAAAATGTGGAAATCGTCGTTCATTCGGCGGCTCCTACAACCTCCCCTGCGGCAATTCTGGCTCCAGCGCCGTCTACACCCAGCCCGTTGAGCCCTCATAGCCCCCCAGATTCAGCCCCTAGTACTGGATCAGTTCTGCACTTCCCAAGCTTTTGCTTCTCATTTGGGCTACTCATATTTTCGATGTATTTCGTCGCTTGTTGCTACTAGAAAATCAAGGTGAAAAAATGAATTACTTGGATTTGTAAGAAGGTCCAGCTGAAATTGGTGGAAACCAGTGAAATAGCGTTTTTCCAAAGTTTTTGTGCTCGAGTCTCTGAAATTTTAGCGTCGGGAGAACTTTGAAATTTTATGGTTCAGCTCAAGTTTTTCCAAAGTTTTTGTGCCACATCTTAAATTCTATATTCAGAATGCATCACCTCCACTTTGATGAATTAAATAAGAGACAAACAATAAGTTACATTTTACTTACAGGGTACACTAACCTTTTAGGAGTGATTCAAAAACGACACATTAATTCACAAACGACTTTTAAATGACAAACTTGTTATAAAATAAAATCTGCAAAGTAAATTAATCAAATATAAGTATAGATATATTGTTATATTATTCTAACTTCAAACTCCTATATATAATAATCTGATGTCTTCTCTATTTATAGAAGAAAGGAAGCAGCCGCGAGGTTTTGAGGGAGCATCTATGAGTCATTTCTTGAACTGATTGTAAGTTGTCTGCATGAGCTGCTCGCAACATGCCCGATTAATAAGAAGTTGTTGTAAGTCTTTTTTTTAGTTGCTTGCAATCTGTCTGCATCAGCTGCTTGGAGATAAACTTCAATGAAATACCGAACGGATAATCTATTATCTATGGTGGAGTAATAAATAGACATCCACAATAATAGTTTCGTAACACTCCCCCTTGGATGTTCATTATTAAGTGTCTCGTTAAAACCATACAAGGAAAAACCCCATGAATAAAAATCATAGTCAAGAAAAAAGAGTACACTAATAATATACATCGCAAGTTGCCTCATCAAAGACCTTACAAGGAAAACTAAGTGGGAAAAAACCCGGGCAAGGAAAAAAGAGTACAATGCATATTTTACTCCCCTGATAAAGACGTTATTTCAAATACCCAAAGTCTCTGCATTCCAATATTGTATACCATCTTCTCGAATGTTGCAGTTAGCAAAGACTTGGTGAACAAATCTGCCTGATTTTTACTTGAACGGATTTGTTGCACACCAATGTCAATATTTTTCTGAAGATCATGTGTGTAGAATAATTTTATTGAAATGTGTTCCGTTCTATCTCCTTTTATAAATCCTCCATTCTGTTGGGCTATGCTTGCAACATTGTGTTCGTATAAAATTGTGGTCATCTAAGACATTTCAAACCACATTTTTCTTGAATGAAATGAATCACTGGTCTCAACCATATATATTCCTTACTTGCTTCATGAATAGCTATTATCTCAGCATGAATTGAAAAACTAACAACAGTAGATTACTTTTTGGAGCGTCATGATATGACAGTACATCCACATGTGAACACGTAGCCGGATTGAGATCGAGATTTATGGGGATCAGATAAATAACTTGCATCTCCATAACCAACAAGATACGCATTACCTTTGTTAGCATAAAATAAACACATATCAAGAGTTCCCTTTCTGTATAGGCAGATTGATGGGTAAATATATTGTCTGCTAAATGTTTAATTTGCAAACCAAGACAAAGTTTTGTCTTTCCAGAATCTTTCATCTCAATTTCTTTCTTAAGATATTCAATTTCCCTTCGGAGCTCTTTTAGAGTTCCAACAAGATTTATGTCATCAACACAAATAGCAAGTATAAAACATTTTGAAGATATTTTGTTTTATCTAAATACATGGACAAATAACATTATTTATGTAATATTTTTTAAGCAAATCTTCACTGAAGCGATTATACCACAAACACCCAGATTGCTTTAAGTCGTACAAAGATTTTTATAATTTGATCGAGTACATTTCTCAAGACTTTGAATTATATGCTTCAAGCATTTTAAATCCTTCGGGGATATTGATTAAATGAGTCATATAAGTTATGGTTTGCATTCAAATAACATGACATCTTCAGGTGTCTGGACTACAGGTCCGATCCTCACAATCTTTATAATATTGTGCATTATGTTGTATCAAATATATCGTCGATGATCGCTTTGAATCGGTTCTCAAGCGACATAACTTGTTGAGATCTCATCACTTTCTTTATTTTCTGGTCTGAAATTCTTCTAGAGTTCTATGAAATGTTAAGTTGTGGGCTCTTCTAGAGTTCATTTCCTCCTTATTATGATCATTTTTTTTATTTGCTCTTATCCTTTTCAAGGATTGTTACCTTTGGAACCAATTGGTCTACCACGCTTCATGCGTGCAATAAAATCTACCCTTTAGGGACATTAATTTTAGTAGGAGCATTTGCAGCCGAAATATAATATTTTATTTTGGATAAACAAATGCTTCTGAAATTTGACTTGAATTATCTTCTGAATGAGGATCATACTAATGATAATTCGATTCATATAATATATTTTTTAGTTGCTTATTCTATCCCCATAATGTTAGAAAAACTAACATATATCTCAAATCTTCTTTGGGAAACCTGTATATGTGTGTTGTGGTAGAGAAACTAATCATATAGCACGCATCAAAAGTTACTAGATAGTAAAAATATTTTATTTTTTATCCCAAACCAATTGTGAGACGAGGACTTATCATATCTTGTTGGTCTGACGCATACAAGTGTTGTTGTATGAAATTTAGAAAATCTTAGACCAACAGGGGAAGCTTTGTTCTCATAAGAAGTATTTTAGCCATTAATAGGAGGTATTTAATGCTAAACCTCCTGGACATAAACTAGCGTTATCAAGAGGAACTGTCTTGATTGCAGAATCTGAAAATTATGCTCTTAATTGAGCAAAGAAATTTCAAATGCCAAACTTCATGTTGACAATAAACACACATGTAACCATCTCATATATGCATCTATACGTGATTCACGTGATAAGTGAATGTGCCCATATTCACCTTTTATATATTCCAAAATTCAAGGGACTTAGTCAAAACTTTAGATGGTAAAATTAATTTATTATGAGGACAAGCAACACAAGAGAATTTTTGAATAATCTTGTAGTTCTTCAATATATGCTTATCATAATTCTCAATTAGCTCATCATACTTAAAAGGATGTCAATATCGGTTATACCGATTGATAACTTATTTGCACTTGAAAAATCCATGTTTAACATGGCATGTGCTATCTTTTAGTAATCTTCTGATTTACTATGATATAAATTTTTGCATCCGTAAACTTCTGATTTATTGTGGCTACTTTTATATCTGTAAATTTCTATTTTATTGTAGCTACTTTTGCCTATGTAAAACTTCTGCTTTACTGTGGCTGCTCTTGCGTTACTAAACTTCTAGTTTACTGTGACTACTTTTGCATTAGTAACTTCTAGTTTACTATGACACGTGATGTAGTATGAATTAAAGAATAGGGGGGGGGGGGGGGGGGGGGGGGGGGGTAACTTGTCACATACATATTATTTTATCACCTATGATTGAGGAAACATGAAGATGGTGTCACTCACAAAGCGACAACTTTCTATCATCCACAAGCTAGTGGTTAAGTGGAAGTCTCCGACCGGGAGATAAAGAGTATTTTGCCCAAGAAGGTGAATTCCAATCAAACAGATTGGTCTAAGAAGCTTGATGATTCTCTATGGGCATATAGGACGGCTTATAAAACACCTATCAGAATGTGTCCATACCGGTTGGTGTTCGAAAAAGCTTGTTGATAATAGGCTAGATTCACGTAGTTTAGCGTATATTTATACTCCAACTTCATTATGCTTCACTATCTTAGGAAGGTTAAATGATGTTAAAATGGCTCTAACTGTGGATTTTATGTTTTGCAGGAGCAAGTTGAGCTTATGAGGACCTAGGATAGTTATTGGAGCTAAATTAAAGCGATAAAGACCCCTTGGTGTTAAGAGCGGGTGAAAGAAGGAAGAAAAAGTGCGAAGGAAAAATGATATGCCACTAGCGCGGTCATAGCACGTCAATTAGCGCGGTCGCGCTAGTCCAGGTGCAAGAGGCAGAGTAGAAGGCCATTAGCGCGGCCATAGCGCGACCGTGCTAACCCAGCGATCAGAAATAGAATACTTAGCCTTTAGCGCGGCCAGTAGCGGGCCAAGTAGAGCGGTCGCGCTAGTCCAGTCCGCTCGCGTTTTAGTCAGGGGTAAAATTGGAAGCTTGGGGAAAATTTCACTTAACCTATATAAGGTCCAGCTCGCCCAAAAGAAGAGATATCAAGGTTTTAGAGTCCTATTCAAGGCAAAGAGAGGCAAGAGGCAAGGAGGACAATTGGGCATCAAATCTCATCTTTCTTCCTTGTGTTTTTCCCATTTATGATGAATTCTTCTATTGATATTATCAGTACAATTATGAGTATCTAATTTACTTAGTCTAAGGTTTTGGTGGAACCTGTTGAGGATGAACATCTTGTTATATTAATATAGTTTGATTGGTTTAATCTCTATTTGTTCAACTAAGTTCTTCTTGTAGTTTATTGAAGGGCCCTCAATTAGCTGTGCCTATTTAGTGTGTATCTACTCGGGAGAGAGTGCATATTTAGGTAGTTGTTGAATGATACCACTCTCAAAGTATAGGAGGGATCCATAACCAAGGGTTTAAAGGTTGGATTAGGGATAACGATACCTTGGGTGCAATCTAAAGTGAGCTATAATCAAAGCTAGCTAGCGTAACTCGAGAGAGTGCGTCTAGTAAATTGTCGTAATTACTCGGGAGAGATTTACGGTAACAAGAGTGCTCATGATTGATAGAGACGATTAGGAAAAACAATAGGAAACATAAAAAGAAGGGATTCCGTCAACATGGGAAACCACAACCTTAGATCCTTCTCTTATTTGTTTACAACCCAGTATTAGATAACTTTTAGTTTAATTAATTTCATTAAGTTTTAGTTAGTAAAACATCAACAATTGTTATTCATAATCTTTGGGAAGTTGATTACGAAAAATCAAGTGAGTCTGACACCAGTAATTGATAGGTTAATTCCTTGTGGGATTCGACTTTGGCTAAATACTCAGATTATATTTGCAACGTATTCTTAGTTCTTTTTATAAGACATAGTTGGGCGTGATCACTTGTCATCTCCCGGGTGGAATTAGAGCTCAAGGAAATGTGGGCCTTGAATAAATTGAATCTTGATTGGGATGTAGTCGCTAACTTGCGGGTTACACACCTGAATGAATTGGATGAGTTATGGTACCATGAATATGAAAGTTCGTCCTTGTACAAATAAAATATGAAATATCTTCATGACAAAAATATTTGGAACAATGAGTTCAAGGCCGGAGTTCTAGTGTTGCTGTTCAACTCACGATTGAGAATGTTTCTCGAGAAGCTCAAGTCAAAGTGGAGTGGTCCATTTGAAATTATTGGTGTGATAATGATAAGTTGGTATTTTACCAACTTATCTCCTCTTGATACTTAAGCTTTTGTATTATTTTGTTGAGAAACTAAGGCATTTATTGAGGTTTATTGGCATATTTCTAGAATCAAGTGATTTAGAGAAGATACAGAAGAAACCAATTCAAAATATGTTAAATCGAGGAAAAATGATTGCTGCCAGAAAATGCTCTTCACGATCACGAACTTCGCCATGCGATCGCAGAAGGCCAGGAGATTATGAATCGCGAACGCAGGGCAAATTCTACGAACGCGAAGAAGAAATTGGTCGGAGGTTCTCAGTTGTTCTACGCGAACGCGTGATCTAGTTTGCAATCGCAATGCTTTGCAACATTACTCTACGCGATCGTAGGCCTGTCTGCGCGATCGCGATTCACAAAATCTGGGCAGTTCTGGAATTTCACATTTTTGACCCCAAGCCATTTAATACACTACCTAGATCATTGTAAAAGATCTTTGGCTTATTTTCAGTCTCTTAGACTAGAGAGAACAAGTTTCGAAGCTAGGGTTCTTGCACACACACTTGGGTCATGAAGATTTGAAGCTTTTGGTTGAGAAATTCTTACTCATTTACGCTCATTTTTTCATTTCCTTACTTTGTATTGAATATTTAAGTGTGTAGTATTTTTTTCCAACACTTGAATCTTGTTTATGGAAATAGTCATATTTAAAGTGTGGATTAAATATCTTGTTGTGCTTATGCATTGAACGATTTTTAGTTATACTGAAGTGAGCTATTGTTTCTTTAATTATTCTTGTTCTTTAATGTTTCCAAAGGGATTAGCTAACCCTAGGACTCGCCCATTAACCTCGAATTAATTTTGGAAAAGATAATTTAGGGTTGGGAAAGATAAATTAACAAGGACTTGAGGCTTTAACCCTCATTTTATAGATTCTACCTAGGGATAGGATTGAACTACTTGTAGACATATTTGGGTGTGCTTAATCTCTTAATTGTTTTAGGGATAATTCAATTAGGAAGTCTTGTTAGTCTTCGGAAGAATCTAATATAGAATTATTACTCGAGGCTAATTAACATAAACTCTCTCATATTTGTAAAATCGTGAAATACATTGGATCATTACTTGAGTGTAATTCCTTATGCATCCATGCTTGTAGCCATTGATCATTTTACTTGCTTTCCAGGTTAGTTTACATTTTCGCAATTATATATAAATCTTTATCAAAACCATTCTAAGTTCTTGGCTTAGCATAATAAGTGATAATTCTCTTACAAGCCTAATCACCTACATATTGTTCTCTATGAGATTCGACCCAGACTCATAGTTGGATAAATTATGTTGCATGCAACCGTGTCCATTTAATTTTTAGTAGTGGATTTGGACGTTATCAAAATTGGCGTCGTTGCCGAAGATGTTTCCAAAGGGATTAGCTAATCCTAGGACTCACCCATTAACCTCGAACTAATTTTGGAAAAGATAATTTGGGGGTGGGAAAGATTAATTAACAAGAACTTGAGGCTTTAACCCTCATTTTATAGATTCTACCTAGGGATAAGACTGAACTACTTGTAGACATATTTGGGTGTGCTTAATATCTTAATTATTTTAGGGATAATTCAATTAGGAAGTCTTGTTAGTCTTCAGAAGAAGCTAATATAGAATTATTACTCGAGGCTAATTAACATAAACTCGCTCACATTTGTAAAATCGTGAAATACATTGGATCGTTACTTGAGTGTAATTCCTTATGCATCCATGCTTGTAGTCATTGATCATTTTACTTGCTTTCTAGGTTAGTTTACATTTTCACAATTATATATAAATCTTTTATCAAAACCATTCTAAGTGCTTGGCTTCGTATAATAAGTGATAATTCTCTTACACGCCTAATCACCTACATATTGTTCTCTATGGGATTCGACCCAGACTCATAGTTGGGTAAATTATGTTGCATGCAACCGTGTCCATTTAATTTTTAGTAGTGGATTTGGACGTTATCAAAATTGGCGTCGTTGCCGAAGATGTTTCCAAAGGGATTAGCTAAACCTAGGACTCGCCCATTAACCTCGAATTAATTTTGGAAAAGATAATTTGGGGTTGGGAAAGATTAATTAACAAGAACTTGAGGCTTTAACCCTCATTTTATAGATTCTACCTAGGGATGGGATTGAACTACTTGTAGCCATATTTGGGTGTGCTTAATCTCTTAACTATTTTAGGGATAATTCAACTAGGACGTATTGTTAGTCTTCGGAAGAAGCTAATATAGAATATTACCCGAGGCTAATTAACATAAACTCGCTCATATTTGTAAAATCATGAAACACATTGGATCGTTACTTGAGTGTAATTCCTTATGCATCTATGCGTGTATCCATTAATCATTTTACTTGCTCTGTAGGTTAGTTTACATTTTCGCAATTAGATATAAATCTTTTATCAAAACCATTCTAAGTGCTTGGCTTAGCATAATAAGTGATAATTCTCTTACACGCCTATTCGCCTACATATTTCTCTCTGTAGGATTCGACTCCGACTCATAGTTGGGTATATTATATTGCATGCGACCGTGTCCATTTATTTATTAGTAGTGGATTTGGACGTTATCAAAATTGGCGCCGTTGTCGGGGAATAATTTGGCGTATTTAGGTTGTTTGAGAAGTAAGCATAAGTGTTTTGGTCCAAACTTGTGAATATTTGTGCAATTATTATTCTTATCTTTGTTTATCTTCTTGGTTGTTTCTTGTTTAATTTCTTGAGTTTTAAAAAAAATGGCATCATATAATGAAAATTGGTCGGATGGTAGTTGTTCATACTTTGATGACCCTTGTCCTTCTTGTGAAGGACCACACTCTTGGAAAAATTATTTAAATTCTCCCGAGAGTGGATTTTTGGCACAATCACAAACCCATGAGTGAAGTATTTGTGATAAGTGTGATCGTCAAAATGGTCATTAGGATTATTGTGCTTATTTGTCCTTCCTTTACCCAAGCCCCCGCTATGATGATTCTACTTTTTGTGATGAAAATTATAGGGATGTGGAAGTGGAAGAAATTGAGCATGGTCAAAATGGAGAGTGCAAGCTCTTGTTAGAATCCCTACTTGAAGGAGGAAACAAAGAGCAAAATGCCTTGGAGGAGCTTTTGGAAAATAACCTCCAAAATGATTTGGAGCTTAAAAGGTTGAAATTACAAATGGGAGAAATGATTGAAGCTTTAGAGGTCCAAAAGCCTTGGAAGTGAATGATATCCAAGAACTTTCCTTAGATGTGGAAGTCGAAAATCTGTCACGACCCAAATTTCCCTCCGATGGGTATCGTGACGGCACCTAGTCCTTACGACTAGGTAAGCCTAAAACTTGTGGAGAAATAAAAGCAATATAATAATTAAAATAGAAAAGAAGAAGAAGACACATAATTCAGCCGCTCGGCATATACAATTTGACTTTCCAAAACCCGGAATGTCACGACAGTCACAAGCTCTGTACTCAATATAGCTCTATACAAAGAAGTAGCAGAAATACATAAGTCATCTATGCCTATGCAAGAGTAGAAGGGGACTCTTGGGATTTTGCAGAAGCGGCAGAATTACCTCGTGGTCTCCTGGCAGCTACTAAAGCGACTCCTAGCCACGAAACTGGGAGCTGGTACCTGGATTTGCACATGGAAAAACATGCGCAGGAAAGGGCATGAGTACTCCACAATTGGTACCCAGTAAGTGCCAAGCCTAACCCAAGTCAAGTAGTGACGAGGTCAGGTTAAGGCTCTACTGGATTTTTATAGTAAAACAGTCTAAAAATTGAACAGAGAGAGATAATAAGCTAAGGTAAAACAGTAGAAACAGTAAGCCGAAAGGAAATAGTAAAAGGGAGCCCTCGAATCAGCACAGTGTATCTTACGGTAGCAGATATGCAATGCAGTACACGGGGAAAGCTCCCGGAATCTAGTCCGTAGTCCCAATTTAAATATGCGATGCAGTACAGGGGGAAAGCTCCCGGATTCTCGTCCGTAGTCCCAATTTAAATATGTAATGCAGTACAGGGGAAAGCTCCCAGAATCTCGTCTGTAGTCCCAATTTAAATATGCAATGCAAATGAATACCGGATACAGTTTATTTAAACAGTTCAGGAAGGATCACAGGCAAATACGGATAAAACTACCTAAACATGGTGCAAATTGTAACAATTAGGGGAAACTAATGTAAAACAGGTAGGCATGCTTATTCCTAAGCTAAACTGCATAGTTAGTACATGAAACAATGAAATAGGGATCAAATTATTTATGTCATGAAAGGAGAAGTTGAGTTTTAGCAACAATAGTCCGTTTACGCACTCGTCACCTCACGTACACGGCGCCCATATAAAAAACGGTATCAAAAGAACCTAAGGGGAAGTCCCCAACACAGAGTTAGGCAAGCCACTTACCTCGACTGCGTTAATCAACTCAAAACCACGCTCTTTCCACGAGTATCCGACTCCGAATGGCCCAAATCTATTCAATTCAATTGCATAATGTAAATATCACTTTAAGGAATCAAAATAACTAATAAGTTTGAAGCTAATACGCGAAATTAGGAAATTTGCCCAAAATGTTCCTCGGGCCCACGTCTCAGAATCGGGTAAAAATTATAAATTTCGAACACCCATTCGCTCACGAGTCTAACCATATAAGAATTTTTCAAATCGGATATCAAAATCCTAATAAAAACCCAAGAATTCGGCCTAGGAACTTTATCCCATTTTTTCCAATTTTTCCACCATAATTTCGAATTTAAAGGATGGATTAAGGAGTATAATCATGGAAATTAGCCTAAACCGAGTAGGAATCACTTATCTAAATTTCCCAGGTGAAAATCTCCCCAAAAATTGCACTTTCCCGAGCTCCCAACTTCAAAATATGAAAAATAGTTCAAACCCTCATTTTTGGGTCTTTAAATGTTCTGCACGGGCCTTTCTTCACTGCGATCGCGGACATCCAGTTGCGATCGCGAAGAATAACACACACGCGCCCCTCAGATACACTACGCGAATGCGGGAATGGGTTCACGATCGCGGTTCTCAATTACCTCAACCCTACGCGATCTCGGTTGGCATCACGCGACCGCATAGAGAAACACTCAAAACTCTGCCGCCTAACCTATCCTATGTGAACTCGACACAGCTCTTGCGAACGCAGTGGTCAAGACTGCCCACTCTACGCGGTCGCATTCCATTTCTCGCGATCGTGATTCACAAAAAATACACCTGGCCTCAATTACTCTACGCGATCGCTGTATTACTCACACGATCGCGATGAACAAATACCTGCTGCTATAAAACCAGAAAACCAGCAAAATACCTAAGGCCAAAAATGCCCGTTTGAGCATCTGAAACACACCCGAGGCCCCCGGGACTTCAACCAAACTTACCAACCAATCCTAATACCTCATTCAAACTTAGTCGGGCCTTCAAAACACATCTCATAACATCAAAATCACCAATTATGCATGGATTCAAGCCTAAGAACTTATGAAATTTCCAAAATTCACAACCGATGCCAAAACACATCAAAACTAGTCCGAATGACCTCAAAATATATGCACAGGTCATAAATGACACTACGGACCTACATCCACTCTCGAAATTTCATTCCGAGCCTGATATCAAAATTTTACCTATCGGCCAAAATCGCCGAAATTCTAACTTTCGCCAATTCAACCCTAAATCTACTACGGACTCGAAAACCCATTCTGAACACGCTCCTAACCCTGAAATCACCCAATGGAGCTAACGGAGTCGACAAAATTGCATTCCGGATCCGTCTTCACAAATTTCCAACTACGACCCGATTTCTAAAGCTTAAACTCACATAGAAGGACTATGTGTCCAAAAACTCTCCGAATTTCACCACTCAACATTCCGACAAGTCCCAAAAGCAGAAATAGACATGGGAAAAGAAATTATTAGGGGATTGGGGCAATAATTCTCAAAACGACCGACCGGGTCGTTACATTCTCCCCCTCTTAAGAAAATTGTTTGTCCTCGAACGAGTATAAAGACATACCTGAAGATGTGAAAAGATGAGGGTACTGCCTGCGCATATCCTGCTCGGTCTCCCAAGTCGCCTCCTCGACCGACTGACCCCTCCACTGAACCTTTACTGATGCAATATTCTTTGACCTGAGCTTTCTGACCTGTCTATCCAATATAGCTACTAGCTCCTCAACATATGATAGATCCTTGTCCAATTGGACTAAACTGAAATCCAAAACATGAGTCGGGTCACCGTGATACTTCTAGAGCATAGAGACGTGGAATACCGGATGAACTCCTGCTAGGCTGGGAGGCAAGGCAAGCTCATAAGCAACCTCCCCAACACACCGCAACACCGCAAACGGGCCAATAAATCTCGGACTCAGCCGATCCACAATCATCGGAATAACATCGAACTTCCTCAAAGTCCGAGGAAGTCCAACTGCAAAGTCCATGGTGATCCGCTCTCACTTTCACTCTGGAAGCTCAATCTGCTGAAGTAATCCTCCCGGTCTTTGATGCTCACATTTGACCTACTGATAGTTGAGACACTTGGCTAATAACTCCACTATATCATTTTTCATCCTCCGCCACCAATAGTATTGTCTCAGATCCCGGTACCCGGGTGGATGGAATACCGCAAGCTATGGGCCTCCTCAAGAATCAACTCCCGAAGCCCATCTACATTGGGCACACAAATACGGCCTTGCATCCTCATCATGTCGTCATCACCAATAGTCACATCCATGGCATCACCCCACCGAACTCTATCGTGAAGAGCTAGAAGGTTAGGATCATCATACTGGCACTCTCTGATACAGTCATAAAGGGAAGATCAAGCAATCACACAAGTAAATACCCCGCAAGGCTCAGAAAGATTCAACCTCACGAACTGACTGGCTAAGGACTGAACATCTAAGGCTAAGGGCCTCTCAGCTGCATGGAGATATGCCAAACTCCCAAACTCTCCGCCCGGCGACTCAAGGCGTCGGCCACCACATTGGCCTTCCCTGGGTGGTATAATATAGTGATGTCATAATCCTTGAGTAACGCCAACCACCTAGGATGGCGCAAATTGAGGTCTTTCTACTTGAATATGTGTTGCAAACTCCTGTGATCTGTGAAAATCTCACAGGGAACACCGTATAAATAATGACGCCATATCTTCAGGGCGTGAACTGCCAACTCGAGATCATGAACTGAATAGTTCTTCTCATGCACCTTCAACTGTCTGGACGCGTAGGAAATCACCCTACCATCCTGCATCAACACCGCCCCAAATCCAATCCTCGAAGCATCACAATAGACTGTATAGGACCCTAACCCGTAGGCAATACCAACACTGGAGCTATAGTCAGGGCTGTCTTGAGCTTCTAAAAGCTCTCCTCGCACTCCTCAGACCACCTAAACGGTGCACCCTTCTGGGTCAGTCTAGTCATAGGCGCTGCAATGGATGAAAATCCCTCCACAAAACGGTGATAGTATCCAACCAAACTAAGGAACCTGCGGATCTTAGTAGCTGAAGACGGCCTAGGCCAACTCTGCACCGCCTCCACCTTCTTCGGATCTACCTTGATCCCATCACAAGACACCACATGGCCTAAGAAAGCCATAAAATCAAGCCAAAATTCACACTTAGAGAATTTGGCATACAATTTCTTCTCTCTCGGAGTCTGAAGCACAGTCCTCAAATGCTGCTCATGGTCCTCCTGGGACCGAGAATATACCAAGATGTCATCAATGAACACGATGATGAAGGAATCAAGATAAGGCCGAAATACGCTGTACATCAGGTGCATAAAGGCTGCTAGGGCATTGGTTGCCCAAATGACATAACAAGGACTCATAGTGGCCATATCTTGTCCTGAAGGCGGTCTTCGAGATGTCTGGCTCCCGAATCTTCAACTGATGATAGCCCGAACACAGGTCAATCTTGGAGAACACCCTAGCACCTTGTAACTGGTCAAATAAATCATCAATGCGAGGCCATGGGTACCTGTTCTTCACTGTAACCTTATTCAGCTATCGGTAATCAATACACATACACATCGAACCATCTTTTTTCTTCACAAATAATACCGGAGCACCCCTAAGGTGAAACACTAGGCCTTATGAAACCCTTATCAAGCAACTGCTGCAACTGCTCCTTCAACTCCTTCAACTCAGGAGGAGCGATACGATAAGGAGGAATGGAAATAGGTTGAGTGCCCGGCAACAAATCAATAATCACTATCTCTATTAGGCGGCATACTCGGAAGATCAGCTGGGAAAACATCAGGGTAGTCCCGCACAATCGGAACTGACTCAACTGAAGGGGTATCAACACTAACATCTCTCACATAAGCTATATACGCATCACACCCCTTCTCCACCATCCGCTGAGCCTTAAAAAAGGAAATGACTCGGCGGGGAGTATACTCTAAGGAACCTCTCCACTCTTACCTTGGTAAACCTGGCATAGCCAGTGTCACGGTCTTGGCGTGACAATCAAGAATAACATAATGGGGCGACAATCAGTCCATGCCCAAGATAACATCGAAGTCTACCATACTGAGCAATAATAAATCAGCCCTGGTCTCAAACCCACTGATAACAATCAAGCACGACCAATATACGCGGTCCACAACAAGAGAATATCCCACGGGAGTAGAAACATAAACGGGGGAACTCAAAGAATCCCGAGATACCCTCAGATGTGAAGCAAAATAAGAAGACACATATGAATACATAGAGCCTGGATCAAATAATATTGATGCATCACTATGACAAACAGGGACAATACTTGTGATGACTGAATCTGAGGCTACGGCCTCGGAACGACCTGAAAGAGTATAGTACCTGGCCTGGCCTCCCCCTCTAGGGAGATCTTGACCTCCCCGGCCTCCACCTCGAGCTGAGAAGGTGGGGTAGCAGCTGGGGCTGGAAGAATAGCTGGAGGACCCGGTGGAATACGTGGGACCTGATAAGTCTGAGCTTGTGCACCCCTCTTAACTCTAGGGCAATCTCTGATCATGTGGAGAAGGTCACCACACTCAAAACAACCCCTCGGAGGACGTGGCGGCTGATGTTGACTCTAAACTGGCCTGCTGGACTGGCCGGTGATAGCACCTCGAGCAGGAGGCACACTAGATACTGATGGTGCATAATAAGGCTCCTAAGGTCTAGGAGGAGTTGGAATACCACTGGCTGCTGGAAGAGCTGAATGAATGGGGCGACTCACAAAACCCCTGTCGTAGCATACTGCTGGTGCACAAAATCCCAAAAAATGACCAGTCTCTCGAGACCTCTTGGCCTCTCTCTCCTCCCTGTCCCGGGATAACATACTCTCAATCCTCCGGGCAATACTCACGGCCTACTGGTAAGGGATATTTGTCTCCAACTCCCTGGCCATACTGGTCCGAATACTGGGGTGAAGCCCTTCAATGAAGCGTCGAACCCTCTCTCTAATAGTTGCAATCAAGGCTGGTGCATGAAGAGCCAAGTCACTGAAACGGACTGCATACTCTGACACAGTCATGGTACCCTGGCGTAACTGCTCAAACTCTTCACGCCAAGCATCCTTGAGGCTCTAAAGGACAAACTCAAGCAAAAACATCTCGGAGAACTGACCCCAAGTAAGTGAAGTTGACTCCTCCGGACTACTCAACTCGTAGGCACGCCACCACTGATAAGCCGCTCCCCTCAGCTGGAAAGCGGTGAAAGAAACCCCACTCGTCTCCACAATACCCATAGTGCGGAGGATGCGATGACACTCCTCAAGAAATCCTAGAGCGTCATCTATAGCTAGTCCGCTGAAAACAGGTGGGTGGTAGTTCTTGTACCTCTCAAGTCTGAGATGCTCTGCCTCAGAAACAGCTACCCTGGTATCATACTGAGCTGGAGCCACTGGGGGCAAAGGAATATACTCTGGAACCTGCCCAATATGAACTCTCTGCTCAGGAGTACGGGCTGCGAGAGTCTGTGTACCTCCCCCAGCCTAAGATGTAGCTGGAGCTATCGGGAGTAGTCCCGCCTGAGTCGGAGTACTGAAAGCGCTCAGGAACTGAGCTAAAGTCTCCTGGAGGGATGGAGTAATAATAGAGACCTCCTGTGCCCCTCCAACTGCAGCTGCTGGGGGCTCCTACGTCTCTTCCCTCGCCGGTGCTCAGTCTGCATCGCGTGCTCTTCCCCTACCCCGGCCCCTGCCTCTGATGGCTCTGGCTGGGGGCTCGGGTGCCTGGTCATCAGTACGTCCGGTACGGGTCCGCCCCATCTATGTGCAAGAGTAGAATTTTGATGACAGTAACTAGCACGACAAGGAATTCCAAAAAATATGATTGTTCTTAAAAGTTACATACTCGGAGATAGATACGGATGTCTCTGCACCGATACGCAAGACTCTAATAAACCGGCTTGTGACTGGTGACTCCTATGAACCTAGAAGCTCTGATACCAACTTGTCACGACCCAAATTTTCCTCCGATGGGTATCGTGACGGCACCTAGTCCCTACGACTAGGTAAGCCTAAAACTTGCGGAGAAATAAAAGCAATATAATAATTAAAATAGAAAAGAAGAAAAAGACACATAATTCAGCCGCTCGGCATATACAATTTAACTTCCCAAAACCCGGAATGTCACGACAGTCACAAGCTCTGTACTCAATGTAGATCTATACAAAGAAGTAGCAGAAATACATAAGTCATATATGCCTATACTAGAGTAGAAGGGGACTCTTGAGATTTTGCGGACGCGGCAGAATTACCTCGCGGTCTCCTGGCAGCTACTAAAGCGACTCCTAGCCACGAAACTGGGAGCTGGTACCTGGATTTGCACATGGAAAAACATGCGCAGGAAAGGATATGAGTACTCCACAATTAGTACCCAGTAAGTGCCAAGCCTAGCCCCACTCAAGTAGTGACGAGGTCAGGTTAAGGCTCTACTGGATTTTTATAGTAAAATAGTCTAAAAATTGAACAGAGAGAGATAATAAGCTAAGGTAAAACAGTAGAAGTAGTAAGCCGAAAGGAAATAGTAAAAGGGAGCCCTCGACTCAGCACAACGTGTCTCACGGTAGCAGATATGCAATGCAGTACAGGGGGAAAGCTCCCAGAATTTAGTCTGTAGTCCTAATTTAAATATGCGATGGAGTACAGAGGGAAAGCTTCCGGAATATCGTCCGTAGTCCCAATTTAAATATATAATGCAGTACAGGGGGAAAGCTCCCGGAATCTCATCTTTAGTCCCAATTTAAATATGCAATTCAAATGAATACCGGATACAATTTATTTAAACAGTTCAGGAAGGATCACAAGCAAATACAGATAAAACTACCTAAACATGGTGCAAATAGTAACAATAAGGGGAAACTCAACTAAAACAGGTAGGCATGCTTATTCCTAAGCTAAACTGCACAATTAGTACATGAAACAATGAAATAGGGATAAAATGATTATGTCATGAAAGGAGAAGTGGAGTTTTAGCAACAATATCCCGTGTACGCACTCGTTACCTCACGTACACGGCGCCCATATAACAAAAACAATATCAAAACAACCTAAGGGGAAGTCCCCAACACAGAGTTAGGCAAGCCACTTACCTCAACTGCGCTAATCAACTAAAAACCACTGTCACGACCCCAAATCCTAACAGGCCGTGATGGCGCCTATCGTGGAACTAGGCTAGCCAACCATCACATTACTACGCACTTGTTCACATTTAATAGTTCATAATGCAAAATAAACAGCAATTCAATAAAGAATAATTTATATAGGTCTAACGCCCCCAATAATAACCTAACAACTCTAAACATCCTCCCAGAACTGGAGTCAATAGTCATGAGCATCTAAGAATAATTAAATCTAACTCTGCTAAAACTATAATATAAGTCTCTGAATCAAGAGCTAAAAACATAATAAGGAAGGGAAATGGAGAAGCTGTGGACGCTGGACAGCTACCTCGAAATCCCGTGACTGCTGCTAACGAACCTGCGTCAGCTACTGCTGCGAGCTCGTACCTGGATCTGTGCACAGAGGCACATGGAGTCTTTATGAGTACGCCAACTCAGTAGTAATGAAAAGAAATCACAGTCTGAGAAATATAAAGCACACAAACAAATACACCATTTCACAACAACCAGTAAAACATCAAGTCACCAAGTAGTATTTTGCAAATTCATAGGTTCAAAAACCAGTTCCAGACTCCTTTGAAAAACAAGTAAATATAGATATATCTCAATGAAATCCTCAGTAAAACCAGTTTGAAAACATAGTAATATCATCATAAAAGTGCCCCTCGGGCCAAAATCATTTCTCATAACAGATGCCCTCAGGCATTCCCTCTATCACTCAGTATCAATCATCACTCAGTATCAATCATCACTCAGTATCATCCCCGCGGGAAATCATCATCACTCAATCGGTATCGGCGCTCACTGGGGGCCTGGAAGCCTTCTCATCTCTCTCATGAGGCTTGGAAGCCTCCTCACATCACTCAGTCAGACACTTTCAATTAGCCCTTAGGCCATAAATTAATCGGGTTTTCGACCCAAAACAGTGTTTCATTTTTCAATAAATAGTATCAAAATACTCTAAGTGTCAAAAACATTTATCAGGAAAAGACTTGAGTGTAATTCACAACATATCAAGTGAGGAAACCCAGTAAAACAGTCCCCCAAGGGATAAACAGATCGGCACTAGGCCTCAAACACGGCTTACAACACAAAACATATCATAATACATAAATACTAATTAAGCAAAGGCTTAAAAATTGGTTTCGCAACTCAATAGCTGCCTAAGTAGGGAATATATTTCCCAAGTTTCAATCTTTGTATGCCAAAACCCGTGAAGGGTGCATAGTTCGGGGTTTCATCCCCTCAGGAAAGGATTTCAAGACATTACTTACCTCAAAACTAGCCCGAAAACTATTCCGCAATGCTCTTGCCTCTCGAATCAACCTCCGAAGGCTCCAAATCTACCAAGTTCAGATTTTTATTATCAATATATGCTTAAGGAATAAATTCTAATTGAAAAATATTGAATTTAGCTCAAAATCCGAATTCGGTCAAAACCCAACCCCCGGGTCCGTGTCTCAAAACTCAGAAATTTTTACAGAAAAGTGTTCTTAATCTTCTCACGATTCCGTACATATAAAGAACACCAAAATCGGAGTTCGTTTGACCCCTCAAATCGACCCTTGAAGGTCTCATAATCTCATGCCCCAAAATCCTATTTTTCTACTATTTTTTCATGAATAAAAGGCTGGGATTATGGTCTATAATTACCCATAAACGAGTTTTAATAATCAATTTACTTACTTCTGTGATACCCACTGATTTTCTCCTTCAAAATTCGTCCAAAAAGCTCCCTGTCCGTACACAAATGGTGAAATAAGGGTTTAAGTCGCGGAGGGTTTAATTATATATTTTTGCCCAGGTATTTCCGCACCTGCGACCTACTTACTCGCACCTGCGGCTTCGCAGGTGCGATGCTCCTTCCGCGCCTGCGATCTCTACAGGTCTCCCCCGAATTCCGCACCTGCGACTCGACCTCTGCACCAGCGACCTCGCGGGTGCGACCATCCTCTCGCACCTGCGGAAACTCTCCATCCCCGTCAAGTCTCGCGCCTGCGGCTCCCTACTCGCCCCTGCGGTTCTCAACCGCACCTGCGACCTCTCCGCACCTGCGACCTACTAATCTCTGTGATTTCACACCAGCAGCCCTTTTGCTGCAATTTCCAACTTCCGAAATTCCCGTTAACCATCCGAAATCAATCCCGAGCCCCTCGGGACCCCAACCAAACTTACCAACATATCCCATAACATCATTCAAACTTAGTTTCACTCTCAAAACACCAAAACTAACATCAAAACACCAAATTTACATCAGATTCAAGCCTAAGAACTTTGATATTTCTAAAATTCACCAATGATGCCGAAACAATCCAAATCAACTCCGATAGACCTGAAATTTTGCAGACAAGTCCAAAATGACATTACGAACTTTTTCCAACTGTCGTAATTCCATTCCGCCCCCGATATCCTAGTTTCCACTGCCGTCCGGAATCGCCAAAAACTAACTTCCGCCAATTCAAGCCTAATTCTACACCGGACATCACAAAATTATTCTGAACACACTCCTAAGTCCCAAATCACCTAACGAAGCTATCCGAGCCATAAAATCCGCATTCCGAGGTCGTTTACCAATAAGTCAACTCTTAGTTGACTTTTTCCATTTAAGGCTATTCTTAAGGACTAAGTGCCTGAATTCTCATTTAACCATTCCGATTCCAAGCCTATCAACTCTAACACATTAATAACAGAATAACCAATCTATAATAAGTCAATAGCAACAGTTATAATGCAGGTTTTTACGTAACGACAGACCGGGTCGTTACATTCTCCCCCTCTTAAACAAACGTTCGTCCTCGAACGAGTCTGGAAACATACCTGAAGTCTTAAACAAGTGCGAATATTTGCTCTGCATCTCCCGCTCGGTCTCCCAAGTAGCCTCCTCTACTAGCTGACCTCTCCATTGCACCTTCACTAATGCTATCTCCTTAGATCTCAGTTTTCTGACCTCACGAGCCAAAGTTGCTACAAGCTCAACCTCGTATGACATATCACCCTCGAACTGAACTATGCTGAAATCTAACACATGAGACGGATCACCAACATATTTCCTGAGCATCGACACATGAAACACCAGATGAACACTCGACAAGCTGGGTGGCAAAACAAGTCTATAAGCCACCTCTCCAACCTTCTGAAGCACTTCAAAAGGACCAATAAATCGAGGACTCGACTTTCCTCTCTTTCCGAACCTCATAACACCTTTCATGGGTGATATTTTTAGCAGTACCTTCTCACCTTCCATAAATGACACATCTCGAACCTTCCGGTCTGCATAACTCTTCTGTCTAGACTGCGCCGTATGAAGTCGCTTCTGAATCGACTTCACCTTCTCCAACGCATCCTGAATCAAATCTGTGCCCAATAACTTAGCCTCACCAGGCTCGAACCGACCAACTGGAGATCTACACCTCCTACCATATAAAGCCTCATATGGGGCCATCTGAATACTGGACTGATAGCTGTTATTATATGCAAACTCCGCTAATGGCAGAAACTGATCCCATGAACCACCAAAATCAATCACACAAGCCCGTAACATATCCTTCAGTATCTGAATAGTCTATTCCGACTGCCTGTCGGTCTGGGGGTGAAACGCAATGCTCAACTCTACATCATTACCCATACCTTTCTGTACGACCCTCCAAAACTGAGATGTGAACTGAGTACCTCTGTCAGAAATGATAGAAACTGGAACTCCATGCAATCGGACAATCTCTTTAATGTAGATACCAGCTAACCGCTCTGAAGTATAAGTAGTACTGACAGGAATGAAATGCGCGGACTTGGTCAATCTATCCACAATGACCCAAATAGCATCAAAACCCTTCGAAGTCCGTGGAAGCCCAACTACAAAGTCCATAGTAATCCTTTCCCATTTCCACTCTGGAATATCTAACCTCTGAAGCAAACCACCTGGTCTCTGGTGCTCATACTTAACCTGCTGGCAGTTGAGACACCGTGCTACATACTCAACAATATCTCTCTTCATCCGTCTCCACCAATACTGCTGTTTCAGATCCTGATACATCTTCGCGGCACCCGGATGTATAGAATACCGCGAACTGTGAGCCTCTGCTAATATCAACTCTCGAATACCATCCACGTTGGGCACGCAAATACGGCCCTGCATCCTCATAACTCCATCATCACCAATAGTCACATCTCTGGCATCACCCCGACGAACTCTATCCTGAAGAACCAATAAGTGCCGGTCATCATATTGTCGTGCCTTAATCTGATCAAATAGAGAAGTCCGAGAAGCCATGATAGCTACCACC
>ML298447.1:30732-41607 GCA_005239495.1 Nicotiana undulata | reverse complement strand
AGGAATATAAAATGTTCTAGTTATTTCTGTTATTTCAGTGTTAATATGTTAATGTAATTGTGTGTGTTAGCTAGTCTAGCGGGTGCAACGTTAGACGCATTCATGGACCGAAGGTGGGATTTCGGGTCGTGACAAGTTGGTATCAGAGCACTAGGTTGCTTAGGTCTCACAACTCACGGAAAAACTTGGTAGCGTCTGAGAGATCGGTACGGAGACGTCTGTACTTATCCTCAGAGGTTGCAAAGTTAGGAATAACTTCATATCTTTCATTCTCTGTCGTGCCATCTGAATTCTAAATACTAATTGAGTCTCTATCTTACTCTCTCGCAGATGGCGAGAACGCGTGCTTCCTCATCAACCGGTCAGCAGCCCGATCCCCCTATTGTAGCTCCTACGAGGGGACGAGGCCAAGGTCGTGCTAGAGGCCGAGGCAGAGCTAGAGCAGCGTCTCCAGTAGAGGACCCACAGGTAGACTATGCCGGTGAGGTTCCTGCTCGGACGGTTCCAGTCGGACCAGCTCAGGTCCCGGAGGGGTTCATTGCCACCCTAGTGCTTCAGAATGCTCTAGTCCGCTTGGTGGGACTAATAGAGAGTGTGGCTCAGGCCGGTCTTCTTCCTACTACACCGGCTGGTTCTCAAGATGGGGAAGGGACCCAGAACACTGTTATTCATACCCCAAAGTAGGTTGCCACTCAGTTTCAGACTCCAGCACCTCAGACAGCTGGAGTAGCTCAGCCGGGTATTGTGGCATCGGCAGCCGAGGGTGCAGCTATGTCAGCAGATGCTCTATGGAGACTAGATCGGTTCACCAAGTAATTCACTACTACTTTTACTGGTGCACCGTTAGAGGATCCACATGATTATTTGGACAGTTGTCATGAGGTTCTTCGGAACATGGGCATAGTGGAGTCCAATGGAGTTGACTTTGCTACTTTTCGGTTATCTGGCGCAGCCAAGACTTGGTGGAGAGACTATTGCCTGACCAGACCAGCTGGGTCTGCACCATTGACTTGGGCTCAGTTCTCCGAGTTATTCTTAGGGAAGTTCCTTCCAGTTACTCAGAGGGAGTTACTTTAGAGGCAGTTTGAGCGCCTCCAGCAGGGATCTATGTCTGTCACTCAGTACGAGACCAGGTTCATCACTCTAGCCAGGAATGCACTTATGATACTTCTCACTGATCGTGAGAGAGTGCGGAGATTTATTGAGGGTTTATCTCAGCCCATCAGACTCCAGATGGCCAGGGAGTCAGGTACTGATATTTCATTCCAGGATGCGGCCGATGTGGCCAGGAGGATTGAGATGATTCTGTCACAGGGAGGTGGTCAGGGGATGACAAGAGGCCCCGTCACTTTGGTAGATTCAGTGTAACCTCATCTCAAGGCAGGGATTATTTCGGTAGAAGCCATCCACCCCGACCTTTTCAGTCGGCACTTCGGGTATCTCACCGTGCACCGCCAGCCCTTATTAGTGCACCACCAGCACCTATCAGTGCACAGACACTTCAGAGCTACCAGGGTGGTTATCAGGGTCGTCAGGGACAGTTCCAGAGTCATCAGCCACATCAGCAGAGACCTTTTTATTCTTGTGGTGTTAATGGGCACATTGCGAGGTATTGCCCCAGGGCTTGTGGTAGTTGTCAGTATCAGGGTTCTCGTGCCATGGTCCCCGCAACAGGTGCACCCCCACCCCCTCAGTCAGCTAGGGGTGGTGGTCGTGGTGCTATAGGTGGAGGTCAGACTCATAAAGGTGGAGGAAAGGCCATGAGAGGTAGAGGTCAGCCCGTAGCCGGTAGACCCAGAGATGTGCAGGTTGGAGGGGCTCAGCCCTGGTGCTATGTTTTTCCTGCCCGTCCTGATGCTGAGGCTTCTGACACAGTTATAACAGGTACGGTTTCAGTTTGCAGCCGAGAGGCTTCGGTGTTATTTGATCCGGGTTCTACATCCTCCTATGTGTCTTCATATTTTGCCCCTTATTTGAGCATGCCCCGTGATTCCTTGAGTACTGTTATGCATGTGTCTACACCGGTGGGTGATTCTATAGTGGTAGATCGAGTCTATCGTGATTGGTTAGTAGTTATTGGTGGTCTGGAGACTCAGGTTGATCTTTTGTTTCTTGATATGGTTGACTTTGATGTTATATTGGGGATGGACTGGTTATCTCCCTATCATGCTATTCTGGACTGTCATGCCAAGACAGTGACCTTAGCCTTGCCAGGAGTACCTCGTTTAGAGTGGAGAGGGACTCCTAGTCATTCTTCTGGTAGAGTTATTTCTTATATGAAGGCTCGGCGCATGGTCGAGAAGGGTTGTTTGGCCTATCTGGCCTATGTTCGTGATTCTAGTGCCGAGGTTCCTTCCCTGGAGTCTGTGCCCGTAGTTCGTGAGTTTCCAGAGGTATTCTCTGCTGAGCTGCCGGGTATGCCACCCGACAGGGATATTGACTTTTGTATTGAGGTAGCTGAGGGAACTCAGCCTATTTCCACTCTGCCATATCGTATGGCCCCGCCAGAGTTGAAGGAATTGAAGGAGAAGTTGCAGGATTTGTTGGATAAAGGCTTCATTAGGCCTAGAGTTTTCTCCTTGGGGTGCTCCAGTGTTGTTTGTCAAGAAGAAAGATGGCTCAATGAGGATGTGTATTGACTACCAGCAGTTGAATAAGGTTACTATTAATAACAAGTATCCTTTGCCGAGGATTGATTATCTCTTTGACCAGCTTCAGGGTGCTATGGTGTTCTCCAAGATAAACTTGAGATCTGGTTATCATCAACTAAGAATTAGGGCTTCTGATGTCCCTAAGACATCTTTTCGCACTCGTTATGGGCACTATGAGTTTTTGGTGATGTCTTTTGGGTTGACTAATGCCCCCGCTGCATTCATGGAGTTGATGAACCAAGTGTTCAGGCCTTATTTGGACTCATTCGTTATTGTTTTCATTGATGATATATTGATATACTCTCGCAGCCGAGAGGAGCATGAGCAGCACCTTAGAGTCGTCCTCCAGACTCTAAGGGATAGTCAGTTGTATGCCAAATTCTCCAAGTGTGAGTTTTGGTTGAGTTCAGTTGCATTTCTAGGCCATGTGGTTTCATCAGAGGGTATTCAGGTAGATCCCAAGAAGATTTCAGTAGTTAGAGATTGGCCTAGGCCCACTTCAGCTACGGAGATTCGGAGCTTCTTGGGCTTAGCAGGGTATTATCACCGGTTCGTGGAGGGCTTTTCATCT
The DNA here is from genome assembly GCA_005239495.1 of Nicotiana undulata. Classification (NCBI taxonomy): domain Eukaryota; kingdom Viridiplantae; phylum Streptophyta; class Magnoliopsida; order Solanales; family Solanaceae; genus Nicotiana; species Nicotiana undulata. The sequence continues at coordinate 38,385 of ML298447.1, read as the reverse complement.
ATCGCAGCCCCGATGACCAGTTTGACCCAGAAGAGTGCTCAGTTCAGGTGGTCTGATGAGTAAGAGGAGAGCTTTCAGAAGCTCAAGACAGCCTTGACCACGACACCAGTGTTAGTATTGCCCTCAAGTTCAGGACCGTATACCGTGTATTGTGATGCTTCACGGGTTGGGCTTGGTGCAGTGTTGATAAAGGACGACAAGGTTATAGCCTATGCTTCTCGTCAGTTGAAGTTCATGAGAAGAACTATCCAATTCATGATTTGGAGCTTGCAGCTATTGTTCACGCTTTGAAGATTTGGAGGCACTATCTGTACGGAGTGCCATGTGAGGTGTTCACTGACCATAAGAGCTTGCATTATCTGTTCAGACATAAGGAGTTGAACATGAGGCAGAGGAGATGGTTAGAGTTGCTGAAGGGTTATGATATTACCATTCTTTATCATCCGGGGAAGGCCAATGTGGTAGCCGATGCTTTGAGCTGGAAGTCAGTCAGTATGGGCAGTCTAGCTTATTTATCAGTCGGGGAGCGACCTCTTGCATTGGATGTTCAGGCTTTAGCCAACCGATTTGTGAGATTGGAGGTTTCTGAGACTGGCAGTGTGTTGGCCCATACCGTGGCTCGTTCTTCAATGTATGATCGTATTCGGTCCAGGTAGTATGATGATCGCTATCTATGTACCCTTAGAGATACGGTTCGCACGGAGGTGCCAAGCAGGTCACAGTGGATGATGAGGGAGTTCTGAGGATGCAGGGTCGTATTTGTGTGCCCGATATTGATGACATTCATGAGTTGATACTTCAAGAGGCCCATAATTCCCGGTATTCCATTCATTCGGGCGCCGCAAAGATGTACCAGGGCTTGCGGCAGCATTATTGGTGGCGTAGAATGAAGAAGGATATTGTAGCTTATGTAGATCGGTGCTTGAACTGTCAGCAGGTTAAGTACGAGCACTAGAGACCCGGTGGTTTGATGCAGCAGATTCAGATTCCTGGGTAGAAGTGGGAGCATATCACCATGGACTTTGTAGTTGGGCTCCCATGGACTCAGAGGATGTTTGATGCGGTTTGGGTTGTTGTGGTTAGGCTGACCAAGTCAGCGCATTTCATTCTGATATCAGTGTCGTATTCAGCAGAGAAGTTGGCAAAGATTTACATGAGAGAGATTGTTAGATTGCATGGTGTGCCCATATCCATTATATCAGACCGAGGTACTCAGTTTACCTCCCATTTCTGGAGAGTATTTCAGCGAGAGTTGGGCACACAGATTGATTTGAGCACAGCATTTCATCCTCAGACGGACGGACAGTCTGAGTGTACTATTCAGATTTTGGAGGATATATTGCGGGTTTGTGTCATTGGTTTTGGTGGTTCATGGAACCAGTTCTTGCCTTTAGCTGAGTTTGCCTACAACAACAGCTATCAGTCGAGCATTCAGATGGCTCCGTATGAGGCGTTGTATGGTAGACGGTGTCGGTCTCCAGTTGGATGGTTTGAGCCGGGAGAGGCTCGATTGTTGGGTTCTGAGTTAGTCCAGGATGCCTTGGACAAGGTGAAGATTATTCAGGATAGACTTCGTACAGCTCAGTCCAGATGGGTTTGAGAATTGGCTTTCATGATAGGAGATCAGGTGTTTCTTCGGGCGTCACCTATGAAGAGCGTGACGAGGTTCGGAAAGAAGGGCAAGTTGATCCCAAGGTACATTGGTCCATTTGGACAAGGTAGGAGAGGTGGCCTACAGACTTGCCTTGCCACTGCATCTATCAGCTGTGCATCTAGTGTATCATGTATCCATGCTCCGGAGGTACATTGCAGATCCATCTCATGTTCTCAACTTCACCGGTGTCCAGTTGGACCAGGATTTGACTTATGAGGAAGAGCCAGTAACCATATTAGCTAGGCAAGTTCGTCAGTTGAGATCAAAGAGTTATCCTTCGGTTCGTGTTCAGTGGAGAGGTCAGCCTACCGAGGCAGCTACCTGGGAGTCCGAGTCCGATATGCGGAGCCGTTATCCCCATCTTTTCTCAGACTCAGGTACCTTTCTATGTCCGTTCGAGGATGAACGTTTGTTTTAGAGGTGGAGATTGTGATGACCGAAAAAGTCATTCTATGTTAATTTAGCTAAATCTATGTTCCGAGGCCTCGAAAGCCTCCGTTAATATCACCTCGATATATGTGTGTATCCCGGGCATGTAGCCGGGAAGCTTTTATGTGAAAAGTTGATGAAAAGTTGAAATTTATAATAATTAATTGATTAAAGTTGACTTTGGTCCACATTTTTGTTAAACGGACCCGGACTCGTGATTTGACGGTCCCGGAGGGTCCGTAGGAAAATATGGGACTTGGGCGTATGCCCGGAATCGAATTCCGAGGTCCCAAGTCCGAGAAATGAATTTTTAAAGAAAATTATTTTTTGAAAATAATAAAGACTTTTGAAAATAAATTTTTAAGTGAAACCTGTGTTACCGGGCCCGTATTATGGTTCCGGAACCCGAAACAGGTTTAATATGTGTTATATGAGATATCTGTAAAATTTGGTGTAAAACGGACTTGGTTTGACGTGTTTCGGATCAAAAATAGAAATTTGACAGTTTATGAAGATTGAGAAGTTATGTACTCGTAAGGAATTGGTTATAGCTGAGACCCTTGCCGGGCAAATGTGTTGATTTTGTTTGTTATTCCCCATGTCGGGTGGTTATGAATTGAAATTTCAGTAATTGATTTCCTTGCCAAGTTGTTATTTGTTGTTGATATTACTTGGGTGAGGAAGAGAGTAAAGCACGAAGGGTGATGCCGTGCCATTCATTCATATCATTCATTTATTTATTATTGCAATGTGAGGAAGAGAGTAAAAGCACGAAGGGTGATGTCGTGTCATTCATTTCATTTATTCATTATTGCACTGTGAGGAAAAGAGTAAAGCACGAAGGGTGATGTGGTGCCATTCATTTCATTTATTATTGCAATCATTTCATATATTTACTTGTTGCATCGTGAGGACGAGAGTAAAAGCACAAAGGGTGATGTCGTGCCATTCATTTATCTGTTTATTTGATGTGTTCGACATCTCATTTTGCTTCTTAACTGTTGCCCCCTTGCTTGTCCCCATATTGCTTGTTTGTCTGTTAAATATTTGTTACTTACTTGCTATATTTTTGGTAGAACTGTACATGTAGGTTATCGTTGTCGTGTCTAGCCTCGCCACTACTTCGGCCGGGGTTAGGCTCGGCACTTGCTCAGTACATGGGGTCGGTTGTACTGATGCTACACCTGCACTTCTCTATGTTGTGCAGATCCCGCAGTCGGACCCGGTGGGACACTGATTGAGGGAGCATCCTTCAGTCCACTCCGGAGATTTCAAGGTAGACCTGCAGACGTTCGTGGGCCTTGGCGTCTCCTCCATCCTTATCTTTCCATTCTGTCTTATTTTTCTTAGTTCTAAGACAGTTATGTATTATTTCTTCGGACCTTGTATTTAGTAATCTCATAGACAGTTCGTGAGTTAGTGACTCCAGATTCTGGGATATTGTACACGAATTGTGTTATGGGTATTTGTATATAATTCAGAATTTATCTGCTTCCGCACTTAAAGAGGAATATAAAATGTTCTAGTTGTTTCTGTTATTTCAGTGTTAATATGTTAATGTAACTGTGTGCGTTAGCTAGTCTAGCGGGTGCAACGTTAGACGCAGTCATGGCCCGAAGGTGGGATTTCGGGTCGTGACACTTCTTATAATCCGGGTGTGTCAGAGTTCCCTAAGGACCTCAAGGGATCCCGGGCAGTGCACACAGCCAGATTTCATAGCCATAGTAGAGTAAGTGCATTGTGGAAGGGCCAGCCTTAGTGTGTCAAAGTTCAGAGGGAGCTCAAGGGTCCCAAAGCAATGCTCACATAAACGGGGCAGAACTTAAGGGGTCTAAGAGTAGAGTGAGAGTGCTTGACATAGTTTTGAAAAAATTGAGTAAGAAAACAACTTTTGAAAAAAAAAGACTTGATTGAAATGATTTTATAACAGAAAGTTTAACCAATGAGACATCTTGAAAGAGCAGAGTAATCAGAACAACACCAATCTCAGGATCCAAACAAATCCAGCATCACACAAGGAACAAGGAACCAAGAAAAAAAATCCAACAACCACAAACAGGGGTTATGGGATTTGAGGGACAAGTATAGAGCATGTGAGGGCAAGCATGTAGTAGGCAGAGGTATGCGCAGGTACACAATCAGAAGTTCCTAAGGGGTTCAGGGAATTGGGATACAGCATAGTAACAATATCAAATAGCTTAAGGTAATACCAGTAGGGGCATGCCTTAACCAAAGCTAGTGTACATACATACACATAGAGGGATTCACATAGAAACAGGTTTCAAATACATAAAGACATGTTGATTATGAAAATAAAGCATAACTCAACATGCTAGATGGAGCACAAGATTTTAATTACATGTCCAACAACAAAACAGTAGATAGAAGCATATAAGAAACATAATGAATTGAAGCAGCAAAATAAACATATTGGTTTGGGAACTGGATTAAAAATCAGAACATACCAGTGAAGTGAAGAAGACAGTAAACACAAAGTAAGGTAGGAGCACAATATTTAGCCCTGGCTTGCAGCCGACTAACTTAGAACAGTAACAAGTAGCACAAAGAAGAGAGAAGAGAGCGGGAAGTTTTAGTAGAGAGAGAATTATTGAACAAGTGCGTTCGTCTGTAGCCTAATGAAAGAGTCAAGGTACTTATAGTTTTGATAATAGGCAGAAAATAAGGTAACAAATGATAGTTCAGCAAAATTATGGAAGTGCACATCAATTAGAATCACATTAATATCAGTACTCCCTTTAATTAAGGAGTCAATATTCAAACGGATACAAACAATGACAACATAAGGAAAGGAAATCATATAGACTAATGGTAACACATAAGTAAATAAATTTCAACAAAGTATAAGACATGTAATAGGGGCTAAGTTCAGAATACTCTAATTAAGGAAAGCATGTGTGAATTAGTTTGACAGAATTATTCATAGAAATAAGGCAGGAAATTCTGAAAATCAACAAGAAATCCTCGAGCGAGATTCAAATCACAGGAAATTAGCACCAATTAGGGAAAGTATCATGTATGACTGGAATACCACACAGGGAAATAATTTCAGCATATAGAATAAGTAATTAGTCTAGGTTCAGAAAATCTAATTAAGGAAAGGTCTATAAGAATCAATTAACAGTAGAATCAATCAAATAAGGCAAGTGAATAACCATGGGTCAAAATCAGTAATGTATTACCATAGGATATCAATGAAGGACACTAATCCCAGGGAATCAGGGATTCAAATAAGGATAACATCAGCTAAAGGAAATTAACACGAATTAAATAGATAATGGTTAAGAAATCCGAAACCCTAGTAATCACAGTAGAGTAAAATCATACGAAATTAGGGATTCACATGAATTACAGAGTAAACACTGATATAAGCGGGGAAAGCAAGAAAATCGGAGACATAGATGAACACCTTAGGGTAAAGTTTCAGAGAATCATAAAGCTCCTGAGATGCAAGCACATATGCAAACATATTATCAGAGACAAAATCAAGAACTCAAGGTTTAGGACTAAAGATTAGGGTTTTAACACAACAACTCAGATAAAGAGAGAGACTTAAATAAATCGCTAAAACACAGTAGAAATCCTAGGGTAACACTGAAAAATCATAGGAAAACCATTTTAAAAAGGGGTTATGAAACCCTAGTTTGAAGATGAAGAATCGTTTTAGGGAAAATGGAACATCTTTAAGGAAAACATCAAAATAGCCTGTAATATGCAAATATCTATTACGGATCTAAAGAAACCAAGCTATAGTAGTTAGGGTTTCAAGGAGACAACCCAAAGAGAAGAAAAATTGGCTAAAGAACCACTGGTTCTAGCCAAAAATGAAGAGATCTTACTCGGTGTAAAGACGCGTGAAATTTCATGTCTAAAATAATGCCCAAATAGGTCCTCGTGTTGTATAACTGTGGAAATTCTTAACATGGACCTATTTTGAGTTAAAAGTACCCCGAGATTTGAAAGATAAAATTTTCCAGAAATTGTGTTGTTATGCGACGCACTATGCGATCGCATAACGTGTATGCGGACCACATAGTGGTCGCATACCTGCACAGTGTGTTTTTAGTTTTGGCCCATCTTGAGGGCCATTATGCGACCGGTCTGCGGAACGAATGTAAGGAATGTGATCGCATTCCTGACCACATTCCGTGTCGGGGCTCCTAATTTCTAATTTTAAAACCCGACCCCCTTTTCAATAAAACACCCCTCCCCATCATTTTTAACCATTTTATGACTAAGAATAGAGAGAGAGAAAGAGAGTTCTTGAGAGAAAGGGTTTCAACATCATCTATTTGGTTTTCCACAATCACTCAAGCCCGGGAATTATCGAGTTATTGTCTTCTTTACTTAAAGAGGTAAGTCCCCACCCCATTTCCCTTAAATTTTCACACTTTGGTTAATAAGTAGAACTCCCCTAAGGAGTTCTGAAAGATAAAAGAGAAGAACCTTGCATGCATGTCCATTAATTGTCACAATCTAGTAAAAGGAAGTGGGATAGGGTTAATATTCACAAATAAGGAGTTAGACATCTAAGGTGTCATATAGCATTCGATAAAATGCCTAAGCGAGTTCGAATTGTGTTCATGATTCCCAATTCTAAGATGAATGTGTTGCATTATGAATTAGATTGACGTTGCTTGACGGTCCGGTGATTTGCGATAGAAATTAAAAAGGGAAAATTTGACATAAGGTATGTATGGCTAATTTTAACCTTTGTAGAATCTTCTTATTGGTGTTCGAGCATATGGTATGTGTAATTTGTTTGAGATTATGTGAATTGAATGTATCTAAGTGCTAAATGTTGTGTAGTAAATAATGGAAAGGAAACGTGGATAACTAATTGAGCTTTATGTTGATGGCATACTGTATATGATTCACTGTTGGATAAAGATTTCTGTGGCCGTGATTTCATATAGTTATTTGGTTGTTACGAATGAATATCCTTGATGATGAGAATCTTTGTGATTGAATTGATGGTTGATGTTGTTATGAAATTCATTGTTGAACGTACCAAAGGGCTAAAGGTTGTGTAGCGAATGATGAACGTAAATATGGACTGATTTTATTGTGGCAACACCATATATGAATTACTGATTGGTAATGATCATTGTGACTTGATTTCACATAGTTGTTGGTTGATTTGAACTTATGTTCTTCATGATGAAGATCCTTGTGATTTAAATTGGTCGTGATTGTTGATTGTCCGGTGGGATCGGGTTGCACGCCGCAACACGGAGTAATAAGGGTGGACGAGGTAATAAGGGTGAGAGAAGGTGATAAGGGTGGCCGAGGTAATAAGGGTGGCCGAGGTAATAAGGATGGAATGTGATCATTATCACTATTGAAATGAAAATCTATGTAACTCTTGAATATGGAGGTGTTGAAAAAGGAAAGGGGAATCTGTGAAACTCTTGATTTTGGTTATTTCGATTTCTGTGCAATGCTTGTTGGATTCTATTAACTGTCTCTTATATGTGTACTGCTTGATTGTACTTGGGGTAAAGTTTGTTCATACATACTAGTACTATTCCACAGTACTAACGTCCCTTTTG
>ML298447.1:17128-30535 GCA_005239495.1 Nicotiana undulata | reverse complement strand
TAGCAGGTAGCTCAGCCCGCCGTTAGTGGTGCCTCCTCTACATCTCCTCAACAGTTGTGGTGAGCCCCTCTTCTCCTCGGGGCCGTGTGTGGATTATACCACCCTCTTTTGCTTATGTTGTAAAGGTATAGCCGGGGTCTTGTTACCGGCAAGTTATGTAAAATCCCTAGTATTCGTAGAGGCTCCGTAGACATGATGTGGGTGTATATATATATATATATATGTATTTTTGGGTAGTAATTTTACGTACTCGAAAACCGTGGTTCATGTTAAGAACTTATGTTTGTACCTTGTATGTTTGGATATCAATCTTTGAAATGCTAAAAGAGAAAAAAATAGAATTATGTTGTAAAACATACTTTGAACCTAATTCGGCTAACTCACATGAAATAATGTATGTATGAACGCGGGGTAATACGTTGGGCAGGAAAGGAAATACAGGTCCTCTTGACTGGGTTCATCCGGTTAGGCGCCGGTCTCGTCCCTCGATTCAGGGGCGTGACAAACTTGGTATTAAATCCTAATGTTTTAAAAGTGTCCTAAGATGTCTCGGAGCCGTGTCTAGTAGAGCCCTTTTTATCGGTGTGTTGTCGACCACATCTATAATTAGGGGGCTGCATGGACATTTAGGAAAATACCCTTTCATTGTTACTCTGTATCGTGCGATGGAGTGAAAGGTGAGAATGTCTTTATCTAATTCGTGCATTGTCCTAATTTTCAGTAAATGGCGCCCAAGAAGAGAGCTCGACTCAACCTAGAGGCCAATGCCACCCCGAGTGTGGCCATACATCCTTTATCTAATGGTGTGGGTGAGAATGATTCCCCGACCTTGAATCTGCCGGACTCTTCCGTGCCAGGCCATACTATCCCTATTCCTGCTCCAGCGTAGGGTACTGAAATCCCTCCCGCTGATGTTCCTGATCCTTCTTCAGTTCCAGCTTCCGGTCCCAGTATTTCTGATGGGGACCTCAAGGAGGCTATTCAAATGTTGACTCAGTTAGTGGCCTCCCAGGACCAAAGATCTCAGGCTGCCCCTGCGTCCTCTAGCGAGCAAGGGGATTCTTCAGGTTCTAGGGTCAACCAGTTTCTGCGGTAAGCCCCTCCAGAGTTCACAGGCACCGACCCAGAGACCGATCCTCAAGATTTTATAGATGAAATGTATAAGACTCTCCTGGTTATGAAGGCTACTGAAACAGAGGGAGTTGAGTTGGCTTCCTATCGTCTAAAGGGAGCAGCATATTCATGGTTTGAGATGTGGGAGAGTTCTCGTGGAGAGGGGAGCCCTCCGTCGAGGTGGGTCGAGTTCGTAGATGCTTTCATGGATCATTTCTTGCCTACCTAGACAATGGCAGCCCGTGCTGCAGAGTTTGAGGTCCTTAAGCAGGGCCACATGAGTGTGTGGGAGTACCATATGAAGTTTGTGTGCTTGTCAAAGTATGCTACCCACATGATGCCGACTATGGATGCAAGAGTTCGTCGGTTTGTTCGGGGCCTTGGTCCCTTGGTTGTCAATGAGGCTGCTACAACTTCTTTGCATTCGGATATGAACTACGGGAAGATTGTGGGTTTACCCAGGCTACGGAGGCTCGGAAATTGAAGATAAGGTCAGAGAAAGAGAGTAGTAGTAGGGCCCGGTCAGCGGGCAACCTTGGGAGCTCGGTTGGAGGTGGGAGATCAGCCCTTGGGAGAGGGTCATCAGGACCATCTCAGTCCTATGCTCAGTCCTCAGCCAGTGCGCCGCCATCAGGGCACAGTTATCAGCAGAGAGGTCGCTTTGGGCCCGCTTCAGATAGCAGGAGGTTCCACCAGTCAGGTCGTTCTGGTGGGAGGTTTCAGCAGCAGCGGAGGGCCCCATGCCCTAAGTGTGGGAGGTTCCATTCTGAGCCATGTTACTTGGATATTCCGGTATGCTTTAGATGCGGAGTGAGAGGTCATACCCAGTGGAATTGTCGTGCGCCCAGTCAGGGCACGGGTAGGGGCACTGCTCAGCCGTCCGGTTCTTCAGCCGCTACATCTTCAGCACGCCCTCCAGCTCCAGTAGGGCGCGGTGCAGCTAGGGGTAGAGCACGGGGTCAAGGGGGACCCAGTCGGTTCTATGCCTTGAGTGGTCGCCAGAGTGCGCACTACAACATTTTGCATATGTAGCTACAAAATGTATTGTAGCTAAATATGAAATTTTCTGTAGCTAAATGCTTTAGCCACAATAATTTTTTCCGTAGCATCTGTAGCAAAATGTAGCGTAACTAAAAGTTAGCTACAGACTTTATATCATTCGTGGCTAAGGAATAATATTTGTTGCTACGAATATTTTTTGCATTGTAGCTATATTGATAATACTTTTTGCTACGAAATAAATACTCATAGCAAATAATCTCAGTCTTTTTGCACGACAAATAAACTATATAGCAATCTTTATTTTTCCACAAGGTTTTTTACTGTGGCAAAAGACTTAATTTGTTTGCCACGAAAATTCAACTCTTGTGGCTATTTTATATTTTAATTTCGTGCAATAGTACTTTTTTCAGCCAAAAGTTCAAAAATTCATAGCTATGAATTGAAGTATTTGCCACAAATATTTAGATAGTTAAGAATCCATTCTCTTGCAATGAAATATATAAAATTATAGCTAAAGATTTCTTCATTTGGTACGAAATTTATATATATATATATATATATATATATATATATATATATAAATTTAAACTTTTGTTGCCACAACTTAAAGAATTTGCTACAAAAATTAGTCACAATAATTTTAATAATAGCTAAAATCCCAAATATTTTAGATTCCAAAACAAATTCAAAGTTACACGTAAGACTATTAATAACATAGCTAAGAATAAAAAGAATTTACATTCCAAGGTAGGTAAGAAAGTCACACATAATTGTAAATTTCAAAGCAATTCACGGCACACAATTCTACCACAACAGCATCTTGCTTGAGACACCGTCTTCTTCTTTTACTTCTCATTGGGTCTTCAACTACACTTTATCTTGGACTTAACTTGTCATTGCTCTAATTTCACCAATTTACCTGTCAATGAAAACATATTTTAACACCAAGCAAAAATAACTAATCATATGTGTTTAACATGTACAATTGAGTTGAAACTTTAATACAAAGAAGTAAGTTCGATTAGTAAAAATGTTGATAGAATTTCAAACAGACAAAATACATGTGTTCGATAAATATTTTACGAGAATTCTAACAGATAACAAAAGGAAAAAAGATACAAAGCAACAAAAGAAGTAAGAAAAAATTGAAACGCTTTTTAAACAACTTAAATGATCTTTATCCCAGTTTTGCAACATTGCTTTTTGGTTACAGTCAATAAACTATGACTCCTCTCAACATTATAACTTCAAAATCTTTAAATTCTCAATCACTACTTATGAAAAATAAGATACAATATCTATCAAATTGCTGGAATAGTCCACAAAATTATACCCAAAAATTAAGTAAAAAAAAATTGCAAACCCTGAAATATAGAAATATGAGCTTACCTCTTTGTTCTCGGTTTTCTTAGCAAGAGAATGTTAAGTCACATGTAATACTTTGTTTTATATCATAATTCATACTAAACAAAGTATTACATGTGAGGGAGGGGAAGTCAGAGTGTTAGTTTAGGTTTTAGGGATTTGCTTTGGGCTAATTGGCCTTTGTCGTTTTCTTACTTTTTTATATACACTAGTATAGATTTTTACTTTCTTTTATTTTTAATTAATACACGTAATACATTAAATGCAAAAAAAATGTTAGTGCTAACAAAATATAAGTCAAAAACTTACCCACCAAAAAAACAAAATGAATAAATATTACAAATATTTAATTTATAATAAGTAACAGACACAATAAACTATTTAAACAAAAATAAAAATATTCTAAATTGCCTTTTCTTAAAAGCTTCCTTGGTACTGTATGATATTGTTAGTTTGTTATATGCTCCTATTTCGATTATATCAATTTTTAAATTTTTGGTGCTTAATTAGATTTATGATAATTATTAAGTTATCATAGACCATTACTTATGCTTATTTAAATTGAATACAATTAGTTATCACATGTAATACTTTGTAATACAATTAGATTATATTAGAAAGTCACGTGTAATACTTTGTTTAGTATGAATTATGATATACTACTAATTAATTTTTTTATAAACTTCTTTATCAGCAATATTAAATTCTCAGAGTTTTGAAATAAAATATAATAATATTGAAATTATTTAAGTTTATAAATATTGAATAATAGCCATAATAGAGACACGACCCCTTCTTGTATAATCTGATTCGATGTATAGTATAAATGATTTGTTGTACAATTTAATTGGTATAAGATTGTATTCGTTTAAATTCGATATTATTAGGCATGCACTCAATAATAGGATATAGTTTCATTTAATTATAATTGAAAGTTATAGGTAAAACTTGTTTGATAAGAATTATAAAATAATATTTTTTTTTATCGAGTTAGATTTCAGTCATATTAAACTCTTAATTTTTAGGTGTAATAGATATAAAAAATTAAGCGTTTATAATCTTTAAATATTATGAAAATCCTACGACTACACATGTTATGAGGTATATCCATAACCATAACTAAGTATGTTTAAACATACTTAGTAAAATAAAATTAAATTATAAAAAAAACTTTTTATGTATTTACTTTTATGAAATTTAACAAAGAAGATAAATATATTTTGAAACATATATTCTTTCGAACTCATAACACGGATATCTCATTTTATTTTAGTTTGTTTATTTATTAATTTGCTTCAAAATTATTTTAAATTTACTTAGTTTGATGGAATTTCATTTTGTGTAATATTTTATTATATAAGAGGCTTAAATATTTCTAGAAAAACAGAAATAACATTATTATATTTAAGAGTTTCAAGGGTGAAACTATTATGCAAATCCGCAACAATTCTATTTAAGAGTTTCAAGAGATACATACCAAATTTTTTTTAATCTGACGTTAATAAAGATTTCAACAAAAATATTTATTTTCTTCTTAAAATATCATAAAAATAAGTACATAAAAAGTTATTTATTATTTTATTTTATCATTAATCATTATATTTTAAGAAAATCAGTTATAGATATACCTCATAGAGGGTGTATGTGAAGAACTTCAATAATATAGGGGATGTGAGTTTAAATTTAAAATGCAATAGATATATCTGAAATTGATTAATTCATAATCGTATTATATATATATATATATATATATATATATATATATATATATAACTATTATTTTGAGAGTGGCTATACAATGTCATTTTCCCTATTATTTTACTGTAGTTTTTATACTATTTAGATTCAATTTTAAAACTAAAGAATTTTTCTTTGCATTTAATCTGTAAAATTAAATTTTTAGATTGAAGATTATTTTTTGCATTTTAAGTTTTTTTTTTGAAAGTTAGTTAACTTTTAATCATATATATATATATATATATATGTATATATGTATATATGTATATTACTATTTTATCTTATTTGTCTATGAATGTGGATGTTCACCATATTACATTCGATATTCTCAGCATATCTAAATATATGAAATTATATGAAATTTCATATGAATAATAATCTTGGTAATCGATAATTAGATATTTTGGTCTATCTATGTAATTGTTAAGCTACTATTTTTTAAATAATATAGAGCAAAAATATTTCATTTAGCTACACATTTTAATTTTAAATAATTTTATGTGGCTAAAAGATTTCCATTGGTATAACAAGTTTGAACTTATGCCTAAAAAATAATGTTTAGCTGCAAAATTTTGTCTTCAAAATAAATTTATGGCAATATATATTATCATGTCATGACAAATAACTGTAGGTATTAAATCAATTGCTGCCACGGTATTTTAGTACTTGAAGCAAGAAATATTTATTTAGCTACAATATTTGTTTTAAATATCTTGTTGTGGCTAAAAATTATTATTGCTACAGTAAGCTTCAACTCGTAGTAAAAATTAATATTAGCTACAAAATTTTATTGTAGCAATAAATTCGTAGCTATATCATTTAAGTATTGCCACGGATATTTTATAACTCGAAGCAAACATATTTATTTAGCTACAACATTTTGCTTCAAATAATCTTTTGTAGCTAAAAGATTACTATTGCTACAGTAACTCTTATCATGTGGCAAATAATTATATTTAGCTACGAAAGTTTACTTAGCAATAAATTTGTAGCTATTTAGGTAATTATTGCCACGATTGTTAGTAATTATATAAAAAATAAGAATTAGCTTTGCCAATATTATTTTTGTGGCTATGAAATTTTATGAATTTGTAAATAGCCATGGAATTCGAATTTTTGTGGCTACCTTTAGGTACTGGCCATGAATTTTTAATCTGTAGCTAAGATTTTGTAGCTATATATATAAAATGTTGTAGTGGCGGAGGCTTCTACAGATGTTGTCACAGGTATTCTGTCTTTGCAAACGCTTAATGTTTATGCTCTTATTGATCTGGGGTCCTCTTTGTCATATGTTACTCCATTTATTGCTTCGAGTTTTGGGATAAAACCCGAACAGCTTCTTGAGTCGTTCTCAGTATCGACTCCGGTTGGTGATTCCATTACGGCCGCGCGAGTCTATAGGAATTGTGTTGTCACGGTGTCTGTTCGAGATACCACGTCCGATCTTATTGAATTAAAGATGTTAGAATTTGATGTTATCATGGGAATGGATTGGCTTTACTCGTGCTTTGCTAAACTCGACTGCCGATCCAGAATTATGAGGCTCGAATTTCCTAACGAGCCTGTCATTGAATGGAAAGGGAATGATGTCGTGCCGAGAGGTAGAATTATTTCTTATCTTAGTACCTCCAAAATGATCAGGAAAGGATGCATCTATCATTTGGTCCGGGTTGCGGACACCACCATAGAGGTGCCTTCTCCCGAGTCCGTGCCGGTTGTGAATGAGTTTCTGGAAGTATTTCCGGATGAGTTACCTGGGATCCCGCCAGATAGAGAGATTGATTTCGGGATTGCTGTATTGCCAGATACGCACCTAATATCTATTCCACCGTACAGAATGGCGCCAGCAGAATTAAGAGAGTTAAAGGAGCAATTGAAAGATCTATTAGAAAAAGGTTTCATTCGGCCAAGTGTGTCGCCTTGGGGCGCACCGGTTCTTTTTGTCAGAAAGAAAGATGGATCGTTTCGAATGTGTATTGATTATCGGCAACTCAACAAGGTCACCATCAAGAATAAATATCCACTGCCTCAGATAGATGATTTGTTCGATCAGTTGCAAGGTGCTAGGTTCTTCTCAAAGATTGATTTACGGTCAGGGTACCACCAGTTAAAGATCAGGGAGCAGGATATTCCTAAGACCGCCTTCAGGACTCGTTATGGGCACTTTGAATTTTTGGTCATGTCTTTTGGGCTAACCAACGCCTCAGCAGCTTTTATGGATCTTATGAATCGGGTTTTCAAGCCGTTTCTTGACTCCTTCGTGATAGTTTTCATTGATGATATCCTTGTTTATTCGCGAAGTCAGGAAGATCATGCTAATCACCTCAGGGCAGTTCTGCAGACTCTTCATCAGCACCAGTTGTATGCAAAGTTTTCAAAATGTGAGTTTTGGCTAGAGTCAGTCACCTTTTTGGGCCATGTTGTTTCTAAGGAAGGGATTCAAGTTGATCCCCAAAAGATTGCAGCGGTAAAGGATTGGCCTAGACCAACGACCCCGACAGAGATTCGTAGTTTCTTGGATCTTGCTGGGTATTATCGGAGATTTGTGGAGGGATTCTCTACTCTCGCCTCCCCATTGACTAAGCTAACGCAGAAAGTAGTTAAGTTTCAATGGTCTAATGCTTGTGAAAAGAGTTTTCAAGAATTGAAGTCGAGATTGACTTCGGCACCGTTGTTAAACTTGCCAGAAGGTTTGGAGGGATTCGTGGTTTATTGTGATGCTTCGAGAGTTAGTTTGGGGTGTGTGTTATGCTTCAAGACAGCTCAAGAATCACGAGAAGAATTATCCGACGCATGATTTGGAGCTCGCAACGGTTGTGTTTGCATTGAAAATTTGGCGGCATTATCTTTATAGGGTCCATGTGGACGTGTTCACAGACCACAAGAGTCTTCAGTACCTATTCAAATAGAAGGAGTTGAATTTAAGGTAGCGCAGGTGGTTAGAATTGCTCAAAGATTATGATATGAATATTTTGTACCATCCAGGAAAGGCGAATGTGGTAGCCGACGCTCTTAGTCGGAAATCCATGGGTAGCTTGGCACATTTAGAGGCCGGTCAGAGGCCTTTGGATCGAGAGGTTCATCAGTTGGCCAGTCTTGGGGTATGTCTTTCGACCTCAAATGAGGGGAATGTCGTGGTGCGAAATGGAGCGGAGTCTTCGCTTGTAACGGAAGTCAAGGAAAAGCAATTCAGAGACCCAACATTGATGCAATTGAGGGAAGCAATTTTAAATCACAAGACTTCAGCTTTTTCACTCGGCAATGATGACGGTGTCTTGCGGTGTCAGGGGAGACTATGTGTTCCATGGTGTATTATGCTTATTCATCTTCCTTAGTTGTATTTATACACTCTATCGTGCTTAATTTTGCTGCACATGTGTTTAGTGAGCATGAGCATTTGGCTCGACTAGTATTTCCAGGAGGATTAATATGATTGGATGGGGTTGCACGAACTGCAACGGTAGTGTATGGGATCGGGTTGCACGCCACAATATTACTATGATGAGATGTGTTTATTTATGCTGATTTCATGTATATTGCTTCTACTTTGTGGAATAGTTCATAAGGATATGTTCAATATTTCCCTACCTGTTAAACTTGCTCGGTAGCTTTCTTATTTGACCCTATTACTATAATTTTCCATATCTGAGCTATTATTTATTTGGTGTATGGACCACGTTGCGAGAGGTTCCATGTGGCTTTTGGTGTGACTTGTCGGTTGAGCTAGTTGTACTGGTGAGACAAGGTTTTTGGACCTGGAATTTACACTGTCGTATTGGGATAAGGTATGTTTGGAAGAAAAATACCATCGGTCCGCTCAGAAATTGGCGATGGTCCTTTTCGTACAAGAGAACTCCACAACTTATTAATTACATTGGTGGTTATGAGTTTTTACATATTTCTTTTATCATTAGCAGTGTTGCGAACATTTGGAACGAGGTTTTATTTGATATAAAGTATATTATCTGTACCTTGTGTGATAATAAGCAGCTATTGTGATCGGAAGTAATTGTTGCGAGTATATGCGTTATGGGGTACATCGTGTGGTTTGATCTCGGCAGTGTATTGATGGCTTGATGCAACTTGTTGAGATTGATACAGTGTATATGTACAAGGATCGGATCTTATAGGGGATTTCGGAAATTAGAATTTGGTCCCACGCCATGTGGGCTAAGGCCGAAGGAAGAATCTTTAGTCAGGGTCGTGTTCATAGACTTTCATGGGATCACTCATATGTATGAGTATGATGAGTTTATTAAGCTATTTTACGGCTTTAAAACTTCTCTTGGCACGTTCGAGACGAACGTATGTTTAAGTGAGGGAGAATGTAACGTCCTAACCGGTCGTTTTAAGTACTAGTTACCCTTTCTATTTTTCGAGACTTTTTGTAGCTTTATTTAGTAATTGTTGACTTGTACGTGTGGTCTGCGTCAATTTTCAAAAAATTTAAATGTGAAATTATGAAGAAAATATGATTTTTGACTTTAAATATGGTTAGAGTTGACCACTGTCAATATCTTGGTAAACGATCTCGGATCGGTATTTTGACAATTCCGGTAGGTTCTTATGATGATTTTGGACTTGTACACAAGTTTGGTTGGGATCACGGGTGATCTGATGCTATTTCAGCGCATTATGTGATAAAATAAAAAATTGAGTTTTAAAGTTGAAAATCTTGAGTTTTGATAATCAATTCTTGAATTTTGATGAATTGAGTTCACGAGCGAGTTTGTATTATATTAATATACTTGTCTTAACGTTTGAATTAGAGCCCAAGGGACTCGAATGAGTTCCGGATTGGTTGCAGAATATTTTTGCATAGTTGAGAAATTCTGGTATTAAAGCCAACAATTCTCGCATTTGCGAGGTAATGTTCACAAATGCGAGCCTCGTATTTGCGAGATCATGCTCGCATTTGGGATGTTGGAGGGGGCTGGGCAGCTTTGCTTTTGCGTAGTTAAGTTCTCTTTTGTGACGGGGTGGCCTCCACAATACTGATTGGTTTGTCGCATTTGCGACTTTGGAGAAAAGGGGACATCTTAACTTTTGCGAAGCCAATTCCGCATCTGCGATGATCCTTCAGTTCCCATTTGCGATCAATGTGTTAGAGGAGCTCATGAATTGATCGCATTTGCAATCAATGGTTCGCAATTGCGAACATCACAGTTGCAAACAAGAGTTCGCAATTGCGATATCTGCGGTTGGGTAAAAGTCGTGGATTCCGGGACTTAGCTCATTTTACACCATTTTTGAGACCTAGACTCCATGGAGGCGATTTTTGAAGAGCAATTTATTACCAACTTCATAGGTTAGTGACTTTAATTTATTTTCATTGAATTTCCATTAGTTTTTCATGAATTTTCATTATCAAATCTAACATTTCATAGGCTAGAAATTATGGGTTTTGGTAGAATTCAGGAATATAGTAAAATTAAAATTTAGACCTCAAATTGAGGTGAGATTTCAAAACAAATTATATATTTGGACTCGTGGGGTTATGAGTCATTAGGATTTGGTCTCGAGTTTGGATTTGACCATGTGCGTCCGGGTTGACTTTTTATTGACTTTTGAGATTAGGGAAAAGATTAAACCTTTATTGATTGGGGATGTTTTCTTTAGCATTGTTTGACTTCCTTATATGATATTTGACTAGGTTTTGATTATTTTGAGTAGTATTTCTATGGAAGACGGTATTGGATTGCGTAAATTATCTCGGAATGAGGTAAGTGTTTTGCTTAGCTTTGTTGGTGGAATTTTTCCGAATAAAATGATATTGTTTGCTACATGTGAGGAGAGGGGTGATGCATATGCAAGATGACGAGCGTATGTGCATGTGCCAGGGTTATCCATGCTCGGGATAGATTGTATAATTCATTGTGCTTTGTTGAACCTTGTGATTTTCTTGCCTTATGTTTTACTTGATTTCTATAATAATATAAGAACAAATATAAATGCTAGAGACCATGCTTCAACTTATTACAACCTGATTAAATACGATGGTCGTGAGACTGTTGATGTGCTAAATTCGATCGTAACTATACCTAAATCACGAATACTTGTTATTCTTGAGATACTTGGGTTCCATAGTTATGTTGAAGAACATGTTTTAGCTTTGTTGAGATACTTGAAAGATGGGGTTCTTGAAGTTTAGTGATTTATTTATTGGTGCAAAAGTTGTGATTGTTGTTCACGTGGTGTATTTTGCTAATCACTCTTCTTGATATTATCCATGCTTCCTACCTTGCTTGTTGATGATGTATATATGCTTGGTGAGAAAGAGTGAATTACACTAAGGGTGTTTCCGTACTTGTGAGGAAGAGTGATCTATGCATGAATGGTGTTTCCGTGCTTGTTTTTATATAAATATGTGAATATGAGAGTAAAAGCACGAAGGGTGACACCATGCAATTATTAATATTATTATTATTATTATATTATTATTATTATTATTATGTGAGATTGAGAGTCAAGCACGAAGGGTGATGCTGTGAAATAATTTTTACCTTATTATGTGAATATAAGAGTAAAAGCACAAAAGGTGATGTCGTGCAATTATTCTTATATTATGTGAGGATGGGAGTAAATGCACTAAGGGTGATACCGTAAATTATTTTTATATTATAATATGAGGACGAGAGTTCATGGCATGAAGGGTGTTTCTATGCAGGTGAGGATGAGAGACATGCATTATATTGTGTTATCTTTCCCTTACGTATACATTTATGCCTTTATCCTGAGATGTTATTTTTGCACCTTTTCTATGTTGCTTGTTGTTACGTCTTTGCCTTCTACCTTATTTGTTAATATTTTATCCATGCGTTCTATATGTTTATTACTGTTACTTTCATGATTCCTTTCTTGTTTGTTATATTTGCATCTATGTCTTTGTGTAACGACCCGACCAGTCGTTTTGAGGATTTAAGCTTCGTTCGGTGGTGTAAGGTTAGGAATACCAATAATAGTAACAACGAAGTAGAAGGTACAAAAATAACAGTAACAAATAAGGCAGAAGCATATGGATAACAACAATAGACAAGGTAGGAGACATAGAAATAATGATGGAAAATAAGGTAGGAGGACATAAAATTTCAATAACTAACAAGGTAGAAGGTTTAGGTAAAACAATGACAAATGAGCGAAGACATAGATGTAAATATAACAAACAAGAAAAAAAAACATGACAGTAACAATAATAAACAGATAGAAAGCATGGATAGAACAATGACAAATAAGGTAGAAGGCAAAGACTTAACAACAAGAAGAAATATAGAAAGCATAGATGCAATAATAACAACTCTAGATAAAAGGCATAAATGTATACGTAACAGAAGGATAACATAATATAATACATGTCTCTCATCCTCGCCTGCATAGAAACACCCTTCGTGCGCCTGCACGGAAACACCCTTCGTGTCAACTCTTATCCTCACATTATAATGTAAAAATAATTGCACGGCATCACCCTTCGTGCTTTTACTCTCATCCTCACATTATAATGTAAAAACAATTGCACGACGTCACCATTCTTGCTTTTACTCTCATCCTCACATTAATAATATAAAAATAATTATACAGCATCATCCTTCGTGCTTTTACTCTCATTTTCACATTATAATATAAAAACAAGCACAGAAATACCCTTTGTGCATAAATTAATCTTCCTCAAAAGTACGAAAACACCCTTAGTGCAATTCACTCTTCCTCACCCAAGCATATATACATCAACAACAAGCAAGGTAGGAAGCATGGATAACATCAAGTAAAGTAATTAAGCAAAATACGCTACGTGAATGACAATCACAACTTTTGCACCAATAAGCAAATCAATAGACTTCAAGAACCCTATTGTTCAAGTATCTCAATAAAGCTCAAACATGATCTTCAACATAAGTATGGAACCCAAGTATCTCACGAATAACAGAAATAGACTTATATTCGTGATTTAGATATAGTTACAACCAAATTTAGCACATTAACAGTCTCATAGTGAGTCTATCATATTTAATCAAGTTGTAATAAGCTGAAGCATGGTCTCTAGCATGGATATTTGTGCTCGGATTATTATGGAAATTAAGTAAAATATGAGGAAGAAATCACAAGGTTCAACAAGACACAAAGGATCATATAATTTACCCCCGAGCATGGATATCCCTTGTCATGCACATATGCTCGTCACCTCGCATATGCATC
>ML298447.1:542-16934 GCA_005239495.1 Nicotiana undulata | reverse complement strand
CCCCCCACATGTAGAAAACAATGTCATTTCATTAGGGGAAAAATTTCCAACAAAGTTAGGCAAGACACTTACCTCATTCAGGAAACATTTCCACAATCCAATACTGTCTTTCTTAAAAGTACTCCTCAAAATAATCAAAACCTAGTCAATATCATTTAAGAAAGTCAAACAATGCTAAAGGAAACACCCGTCAATAAAGGTTCAATCGTTGTCAAAATTTCAAAAGTCAATCGGGACTCACATGGTATAAATCCGAAATCAAGATCAAATCTCGATGACGCATAACCCCACGAATCCAAATATATAATTTATTTCACATTCGGCTTCAATTTGAGGTATAAATATTTATTTTACAAAATTCTTAAATTCTACCCAAAACCCCAATTTCTAGCCTATGAAATCTTAGATTTGATAATGAAAATTCATGAAAATGTAATGAAAACAAGTTAAAGTTACAAACGTATGAAGTTGGGAAAAATTGCTCTCCAAAAATCGCCTCTATGGAGTCTAGGTCTCAAAAATGGTGTAAAATGAGCTAAGTCCCGAAGTCTCTAACTTTTACCGAGCCGCAGATATCGCAATAGCAAACTCTTGTTCGCAATTGCGACATTCGCAAATGCGAACCACTAATCGCAAATATGCGATCAGTGCATGAGCTCCCCTAATGTCACAAATATGATGCAGTGATCGCAAATGCGAACCGAGGGACCATCGCAAATGCGAAATTAGCTTCGCAAAAGCAAAGTTGTCCCATGTTCTCCGAAGTCGCAAATAGGACAAACCAATCGCAAATCGCAATTGCGGAGGCCACCCCGTCGCAAAAGCGAAGCTGCACAGCCCCCTCCAACATTGCAAATGCGGGCATTGCAGGCTTTCACACGAGAATTTCTGAGCTTTGCAAAATGTTCCGCAACCAATCAGAAACTCACCTAAGCCCCTCATGCTCCAATTTAAACATTCAAACAAGTTTATTAATATCATACAAACTCGCTCGCGAACTTAATTTATCAAAACAACATCAAAATTCAAGAATTGATCATCCAAACTCAAGATTTTCAACTTCAAAACTCAATTTTCCAATTTTTCACATGACACGTTGAAATGACCTCAAGTCACTCGAGACTCCAACCAAACATCCGTACAAATCCAAAATCATCATACGAACCGTTCGGAATCGTCAAAACACCTATTCGAGGTCGTTTACCAAAATGTTGACCATTGTTAACTCTAGCCTTTTTTTAAGTCAAAAATTTTATTTTCTTCAAAATTTCACATTAAAGTTTTCAAAAATCGATTAGACACGAACCACACACGCAAGTTATAATTAATAGAGCTACAAAAAGTGTCAAAACACATAAAAAATAGCTGGCACTCAAAAATGACCGATTGGATCGTTACGATCATACCTTTATCTTTGTGCTACTTGTTTACATGCCACTTTCTCAGCTCTCACAATTTTGTTTGGGGATAAAAAGGCAAGTCTCATTCAACGTTTTATACATTCATCACAAAGTTTTACTTTGTTCTATTTCAACCAAACACCAGATCTTAAAACTAGCTCCAGCTCATAAAAGTGCTTTTAAGCGCCTGTGCTCATAAGTCACTTTTTTTAACTAATCCAAATGGGCTCATAGCATGATTCAGGACAAAAGTGAAGGTGTATTATCTAACATTATTGAGGGGGGGAAAAAAGAACCTGCAAAAATACAATATTTTCATGGTTATCGTATTTTATTTTCAGTATATAACAAGATAGTCAAATACAGAATATCAAAAATCTTTAAAATGCCGACGGGATCGACAAGAAAAAGGAGCCAGGTGCAAGATAGACCACGTATACATGCATCAATCTTCAACAAACATGCTGTATTTGAGCATTACAAAAGCATATTGTTACAAGAAGGGCATTAACTCTTTAACTCATAACAGAGAAAACAGTACAATGAGTCCATTTCTACTTGAAATCCCATCACAATCTTGTTAAACATCAAGGAATAAACCCACGCAAAGTCTGTCGATGTACATGAGGACTAGAGAGCAATTTCTCATTCTTCTGCTGCACTTGCAGCACTTAGATCCACATTGAGGTCCAAAACCTGAAGAAAGCAATTGAGTCATCTCAGTAGGTCCTCCACATAAAACAAATACATCTTTTACCAAGTACAAACTCCGCTCCCTGCGCCATAGGAAAGGGGTGGGAAGACAGGAAATGGAAGGTAATAATGAATGCTAACTGAAGTATTGTGCAGGGTATTCAGATACAGAAGCTCCGCCTTTGAAAGGTTAAGTATCATGCTATCCGGATCCTATTTTAATCCAAATCTACAGCTGGTACAATAACCTTTCTACCTAGACTCACATCGCACCTCACAAACCCAAACACTGGGCATAAAAAGATTTAATAAGGGACGAACATGTCAATACTCTCTTGTTATACATGTATGAACATTGCTACTGCAGCCAAATGAGGGACGAACATGTCAATACTCATTTGGGGACAGACAGTCTGGCTACCATCAAAATTCAAATTATAAAAAAAAAATTCCAATGATGATACGTACTCTCTTTCTCAGGTATCAGTAGCAAATACAGTGGAAGACCTAAATTTCAATCAATTAGGGTTATGGTTTCTTTCAAATAAGGAATCAATTAGAGTTACTGTTCTGGGGATACGAGAGCTGAGGCTAAACTACTTTCCATGAACAGCGATCCCTTCTCACTACTACGTGAATCCTGCATATGACATCAAGCAAAGATATGAAAGTGTACTGAACTAGTAGAGAGGGGTGCTACCAAATGAATCAAGTTTCTGCAAAGTACTATGTCCTCTCCCGCCCTCCCAACCGACAAAAAGTTTAAAAAAACAAGGAAAGAAAAGAAATCACAAACTAATTTATCGTACTATCTTTTGTTGATCTACCAAAATTAGCATTCAATTACCGAAATCTTTTCTTTTTTTCTATTTACTAAGAGATACGTAAGAAGATAAATGCTCAGCAATAGGACATGAAAAATGATGCATTCTGCAGAATGTCAAAAAGGATGGGCAGAGAGCGAAGGGCTGACCTCCTTTAACAAGTTCTATGTTTTCCAGAATATCTAAAACATACCTTTCCAGTTATCAAGGTATACATATTGAGCACATCATCAACAGTCGACTCAAAGTGAGTTGTGGGATCATAGCTCTGTTCAAACACAAAACCGGACATGTCATGCTAGGTAGACTTTATGACAATCAGATTCGGAAGTGACTCAAAGAGACTCACAGTTGAAATAAAACAGTTATCCAATGAGGGCTCATTGACAGGTTCAAATCTGTCATATGCTTCAAAGAAGATCTCATCAACTTGTCCTAGAAGATCAATGCCAGGCTTGAGTTCACTCTCTGGATTATCAGTTTCTGCCTCTGTTGAGACAAATGCAATGAATTTGCCCTTTGGAGCAACATTATGGGTGTAAGAACAACAGAACAAGTACCTGAGTATCCAAATATTCAAGCATGAGTAAGAAGATCCCACTTATTTCCAGAATATTAAGTTTTCTTTACAAACCAAGTCAGAAGAACAAACATTTTCAAGGATGAATAGCTTCTCTAGGAGCATAACAACAACAACAACCCCAGTGGAGTCCCACAAGTGCGGTCTAGCTTCTCTAGGAGCATAATAAGTAGAAATAGTAGTGGCACTAATGCCAATCAGCAGTAAGATCGTCTCTCAGACCTGCTAATTTTCCTTTTCTTTCTGATGATCGAGAAATCCGTTTAGGGCCAACCCTTAGGACCAACCGCTGCCTTCGAACTCAAGAATATTGGGCCCGCCACTCTATCTTTCTCCACTTAAATGTCAGGCTTAGTTCGCATGGCAGCTCGAACCTATGACCTAAGTCGCAAGTCCCTCAACCTTTGCCACTTGAACTAAACCCTAGGGGCTCTCGCGGATCTACTAATCATTAAGTATAATGTTTATGATTCTTTGCATTAGTTGTTTGTTCAATGCTAAACCGGAACTCCCAATCACTGATTCATTGCTTGTAGATTGTCTGTTGATACAATAACTAGTTACAGCGCGGATTTGTAATCCATGTTTCTACTACTCGAGGAAGCTGATTACAGTCGGTAAAGATCAACAATGCACAAAAGCTGATTATTCTCCACGTCTCTGACCATCATTCTATGCAGTTCTGGACATTGAATAACAAATACAATAAATACTTGAAATGAACTAAACAACTACGCTAGTGATGTGCTGTCTATCAAGAAGTGTCTGCACAATCACATTCCCCCCACTAGTACCTAAAGATGAGAATCCAATTGCAGATAGATAACTTTGCATTGAAATTTGAAACCTAAGAAATCTGAAGAGCCATTTCCAGGATCCATTTATAAATGAATCAACCATGTCAAGCTCAGCCAAATTACCATATTACTTATAATGGCAGAGAAAACATACCGATTCCAGCAACAATCTATGCAAAGACGGAATGGGATTACAAGGGCAGAACAGTTAAGAAAAGGAATGGGGGGAACTTAAACACTTGCCCAAAATAAATGCAATGGGAAGAATCTAATCACCCACCCCCACCACTGATAATAAATTAAAGAAACGAAAGAAGACATCAAGTTAAGGGAATCAGTCATAAAAAATAATATGAGCTTTCAAATGTAAAAGTAAAACAGTATCGCAATGTAAGAGAACGAACTTAGAAAATTTAGTCATGCAAAATTGGAGTGCATCATTAAGATACTTAAGGTCTTCCAAATGTCGAAAACTATCAGTCACATAACATAATATATCAGATAGAGGGCGAGTGAAAGGAAGTCATGGCGAACATTGCATATATATTAAATTGCGAGATCATTATAGTTAGAATATTGAGAAATTAAAATGCAATTAGTCATCATACATCCTAAGGATAAATTTAATAAAAACCTTTCTAATCTAAATTTAATAAAAATTGTTCTTTTCTAAAAAATATTTATAAAAAAAAAATCTGTGTTATTTAATGAAAATTGCTCACTCAACTGGGGTAAGATAAAAAGTTATGACTTTAAGCTGAATAAAGTTTACCTAGTAAAATGAAGAGTATCATTTAACGTGTGGATTTCTATGTTATGGCTGTAATTTCTTTACTTGGTGATAAATAAAATGTTTAATTACCAAAAAAATGAAGATTATCCATGCAATAGTACACCAGCTATCAAGAAGGATTAAACAGGTCTAATGACTGAGCTATATTTTGTTTCAAGAGTAAGCTTTGGTTTCTAATCATTTGTTTAGCTTTTAGCTCTCCCCTGAGACTAAAACAAAATAAATTACTTGCAAGATACTGGAGAAAAACTTACATATCAGATTTACGGCCCAATTGTTTTTGGGGTAAGATAATTTGCACCGAGTGAGAATCATTGGTATTAGGAATTGGGTGGCTCATAATTGCAATAGCTCTTGCAACTTTTCCAACCTTTCTAACCTGCAATAAATGCCTTGGGTTTATTAATTTATCGAACCACTTAAAATGATTAAGCCAGACATCCCATAGTAAGTAGTCTGACATCTCCTAAGCTACATTGTCCACGCGTTCATTGTGATATACACGGACAATGGCCTTTTCTAAAATTTCATTAAGCACCAAATTGGTGTAAAATTTATGTCCAAGACTTCTACGTGATCTACTTGAGTCATCCATTATCTTCCAAGTTCCACCAAGTTTGACTAACCTCCTGTACAACATGGTATTTTCTCCTTGTACTGAGAATGGCCAAATGGAATGCTAAATAAGACATGCTGGCTATAATATATTTAAGAAGTCACTAAAAGTATCAGCTCAGAGCATTTATTACCTTGTTGGTCAAGTAAGAAGGATCACATACAACTTTCTTGCACTTAGCTGTCTCTCCTTCTGAAGTGACACCACAAACCTTTCCTTCTTCATCAAACTCTACCTGGAATTTGAGGAGACATTCTTTTGAGGACAAAAATCAAAGACATCTTTTATACACAGCCAATACAGAAATATAAACTGTACCTTGCATTCAGGTTTATTCAACATATAGGTGCCACCATACACAGCACTAAGTCGCGCAAATGCCTAAGTTAAGCAAAAGATACACCAAATAGAAATGATTCAATCAAGGAAAAAAAAAGTTCAAGAGGTTTTTTTAAGATGATGGAGGATGACTAATAATAACAAAAGCAGAAAATACAAATACCAAATTTTGATAAGGAACTCAAGGTAGTACCTGGGGAAGCTCTCCTAATCCGTATAAAGGGTAGATATATGGTGATCCTCCTTGAAAACGTGCAAGAGACTCAGCATACAGCTGTCACATTACATGGAACAAAAGTTCAGACATAAGCACATGGAATTTTAAATACCACTGGCTTAAGAATTCAAAGGAGGAACAATTTGATTCACCTTCATTCTCTTCACTGTATCCAGCGCAGGTTCATCTAAGTAGCGGTCATCTCTATGTAGTGCCAATGCATGACCAATGAAGTCCATAGTGTTGTCATCAAGACCATATTTTCTGATAAAATAAAGAATTATCATAAGCAGCAGAATGTGGGGGTTTACAATTAAATTACAATATATTATAGGCAATGCATACGAACACTTTCTGATACCAACTTCTACAAATTGACAATTTCAGAACATTAAAAGATCATTAAAGAAAACACATGAGAGATTAAATATTAGGATTTCAACAATTTCTAATCTTTTAACCATCAGATCATCTCACCACTATAGAAGCATGTTAGAAAATAAGGCCCATTTTGGTCTAGTGGTAAGAGTCCAGCTCGTGATATGTGGATTAGGCGCGGTCACAAGTTCAGCCCTGCAGTAGACAAAAGTCTGGTGTTTAAGTGGAGAAGGGTAGATGTGCAGGTCAGTTATCCATTGGATTTAGAACCATGCGCCAGCTGACCATTGGGATTTCTCGGTTAAATAAAAAGGATCTTGGACCTAACTCAGCTCTAATAACTAGCTCATGAGGTAATGATTGCCAAAACCATATTAAGGAGACAATGATCAATTTCCTCAACTAATGTGGGACACATTAAGAAGGCATAAAACAAATCAGACATTTTACAAGCAACTACCGTTAATTCTACTCACTAGCTTCCTTTTTTAAGATAACAGAATTGTACTCACTACTTTCTTCACACAAGCTCATAATAAACAGGTATAAAAGATACAAAATCTAAGACAATTTAACAACGATTATCTCAGACACGAATTTCCTCAACTAATATATGGGAAGAAATAAGGAAGTTCAGGAGCTTACCCTATAAGCTCTCTTGTTGTCACTCTTGTTAGATCCATCCCCTCATGTGTCTTAGGATCACCCTCATTATAATCCTGAACATAGATAAAGAATTTCCGTGCACGGCGTTTCTCAAAAATGCCCATTAAAGGAGATTTAAGTGCCTCCATATCTGTGGCAGGCACCTTGTGGACCTACTTCATCAAGTAAATGAGAACTGTAGGTTAGAGCAACAAATAGTTTTGAAACTAAAAGCTGACATCTCACGACAACACCAAAGAATGAAAAGAAGTGTACCTTTCCTTTACTATACACAAAGCTTCCATCAACCGCTTTGAAGTACAAATATTTTGTAACATCGGTGTGGATTAGAACTCGTACAAGTGCACCATTAGCCATAATGAACTGCTCCAACCAATAAGTTAGAACACCAGCACATAATCAAGAGCTTTCCATCAAGCAGATAGTCAAAAGAGGAAGAGGAAAACCTTAGGGATCATGTCGACATTATAATCCCTGCTAGAACCCAATTGAGATGGAGGCTTTTCACTCCCCCTGAACCTCTTCCAGAGCTGAAAGCCGAAAACTCCATCACACACATGTCCAAAACAGAAAACACAATTTGTAAATAATTAGAGGAGCCTTACCTGGACAAGATTGAGGGATGTCGATTCTCCTCCATAGTAGTCATTCCTGTCCATGTGCAGAACCTATTTACATGAAAGGAACAGTAATTACTGAGACAATTCAAGTAAAATAGGATAGCAAGCATATCTCACAAAAAGAAAAAAGAAAGAAAAAAAGACATCAAGATAAAGAAAAGGATAAATTGCTCTAGTTGATAGTATCTCCCCTTGCTTTCTTTGTACAGACAGGAGACTTAGTCGATCATAGATATTGGCATCATTCATTGACATGTACATTTTATTTGCTCTGTGGTATTATATTTCTACCTCACGCATAAACAACTAAGATCATTTGAGACAAAATCACCACATTCGCAAAAGAGATACAACAATCTTTGTGATGACCCAAAAGGTCATCCCGTGTAATTTAAACTAAATCTGTGTTCCGAGGCCCTGAAAGCCTCCGTTTATCTCACCTCTATGTGCGTGCGCAGCCCGGACGCGTAGCCGGGGAGCCTTTGTGTGGAAAACTGATAAAATGTTGAATTTATGATAATTAATTGAATAAAGTTGACTTTGGTCAACATTCTTGGTAAACGGACCCGGACCCGTGATTTGACGGTCCCGGAGGGTCCGTAGGAAAATATGGGACTTGGGCGTATGCCGGGAATCGAATTCCGAGGTCCCGAGTCCGAGAAATGAATTTTTAAAGAAAATTATTTTCTGATGTAAAGGCTTTTGAAAATGAAATTTGATGTGAAACTGGTGTTATCGGGCCCGTATTATGGTTCCGGAGCCGGGAACAGGTTCAATATGGTTATTACGTGTTATCTGTGAAATTTGGTAAGAAACGGACTTAGTTTGACGTGATTCGGACTAAAAATGGAAAATTTGGAAGTTATGAAGTTTTGAGAAAATTCTATAGATTTTGAGGCTTAATTCAGTGTTTATGATGTTATTTTGGTGTTTTGATTACTCGAATAAGTCCGTAGGATGTTTTTGAGGTTGTGTGTATAGTTGGTTTTGAGCCCCGAGGGCTCGGGTGAGTTTCGGGTANGGGGGGGGGGGGGGGGGGGGGTGCAAACGCATAGGCCTGGGTGTCAGTGCGAACGCGGCCCCACAACCGCGAACGCACAGGCCTGTGAAACTTAAACCTTCGCGAACGCGGAGAGTAAATTTTTGCCCAGTTAATTAATACCCAAAACAGAATAGTGACGGGATTTCACCCAAAATTCATAACCCTCTTCTTCTCCAAACCCCATAGACGATTTTGAAGCAATTCTTCCACCATAACCTCTTAGGTAAGTAATCTTTAACTTGTTTCTTTCCATTTTCTTAAACACCCACTAGATTTTAGGCCTAAAAACATGAACTTAAAGGTAGAAATTGGGATTTTGGGTACAGTTAGGGATTTTCGAATATTTGGGAATTCAACCTCGTTTTGGGGTCGGATTTCAAAACAAATTGTATATTCGCGCTCGTGGGGGAATGGGTGATCGGGTTTTGGTCTGAACCTCGTGTTTGGACCAAGCGGGCTCGGGGTCGATTTTGGAATTTTTGGAAGAATGTTGGGAAATCTATAATTAGGCTTTGAAATTGAATTGTTGAGTAATTATTGATGTTATTGAGTCAATTATGCCTAGATACGGTTGTTTCGGAGTCGGATTCGAGAGGAAAAGCGATGATAGAAGCTTGATTCGCATTATTGGAGTCGAGGTAAGTGTTTGGCCTAACTTTAGCTTGAGGGAATAGGTGTTGAGTCGTATGTGCTACTTGTTTTTATCATGTTCAATGTATAGGTGAGGTGACGAGTACCTATATATTGTTTGTCAAGCATGCCCGTGAGTCGGTTTTGATGTATTACATGTTTTTCTTCGATATTCATTGCGTTATGAAGTAGATTTCATTTTGGGAAGTTATTCAATTGTTGAAAATACTTGATAAAGGACATGTGATAAGTTGTTTTCAGTTGATGATTGTTTTTATTAAGTTATATACTTGGATGAGATTGGTTATAGCTGAGTCCCTTGCCGGGACGGTAGTATTTCGGTTGTTGTTTCCCTTGCCGGGTTATTATGAATCATGTTTCCTGATGTTGATTTCCTTGCCAAGCTGTTATTTTGTTATTGTTTGGGTGAGGGAGAGTGTAAAGCACGAAGGGTGATGCCGTGTATTCATTTCATTCATTGCATTGTGAGGAAGAGAGTAAAAGCACGAAGGGTGATGCCGTGCCATGATTTTACATTTAAAAGCACGAAGGAACATGCCGTGCCCTTTTACTTATTTATTGCATTGTGAGGACGAGAGAAAAAGCATGAAGGGTGATGTCGTGTACTTGTTTTGCTAAGAATGAGAGTAAAGCACGAAGGGTGATGCCGTGTACATATTTGTTTGTGTTGTTACTTCTTGTTGATTTTTACTCTTCTATATTGTCGTCTTGCTCAGTGATTCATTATTATTCTCTCTTATTTTCCCCATTATTTGTCCACTGTCTTGCCGTACTTAATTGTTTATTTCCTGTTATTTCCCTGATATATATATTGTAGAACTGTACATGTAACTTGTTGTTGTCGTGTCTAGCCTCGTCACTACTTCGCCGAGGTTAGGCTCGGCACTTACTTAGTACATGGGGTCGGTTGTACTGATGCTACACCTGCACTTCTTTATGTTGTGCAGATTACGGAGCCGGACCCAGTGGACACTGATAGAGGGAGTATCCTTCAGTCCACACAGGCGACACCGAGGTAGTCCCGCAGACGTTCGTGGGCCTTGGCGTCAGCATCTATCTTTTCCTTTCTGTCTTGTTTGTATTTCCAGACAGTTGTACTTGTTCATTTCAAACTCTTGTTGTAGAAATCTTAGACTGTCCATGAGATTTGTGACACCAGTTCTGGGGGTTTATGAAGGAAATTTCGTAATATTTATTACATTAAGTTGATAAACCCGTAGCTTCCGCATTCTTATTTAATTGTTCATGCTTATTGTTTTCCTTTTAGATGTCATAAATAAAGAAATAGTAAATTTAACCCAAAACGTTGGCTTGTCTAGCGGGTACAACGTTAGACGCCGTCACGGCCTGAAGGTGGGATTTCGGGTCGTGACAATCTTATAAGAAATTTTACCTCGCAAAGGCTTCAATATAGCATACGGATATAGGTGGATAGTCAATTGTATGATTTGAATTGCATAATGCTTTAAGGCATTATTGTTCTTGTTGTTGTTATCTTTTATTACATGTTCGTTACCATTTCTATCAAGTTAACAATTAATGTTTATCGTGAGATTTACTTGTAATAACCTTAAAAATGACCTGATTGTGTAAAAGTATTTTTTACACCTAGAAGTTAAGCTCAAATTGAATAATGGCAAGTACATGTGCAACTCATGGAGAAAGGGATTCTGATATGGCAAGTGATGAACCATTTAGAGTAAATACGATAGCACAAAGATAACTGAAAAAGGAAAACTGAAAATTCACAAGATAGATAAAACAAAAGGAAGAAACCGATCTCGAAGAAATCAAAAAGTAGATAAACATCTCTAAGTTAATCCAAAGGGGGAAACTGTAAGTAATATATAATTAATAAGAATCAGAAATCATAAATAAAGAAACCTTAAGACCATCAACAGAGAGAAGACCACTGAGGATACATTCCTTGAGGCCTGTGCCAAGCACTATCACATCGTACTCTTCATCCATCTTTTTCTTTCGACACAAAATTAATAAAGGGATTGGATCTACTCCGATAGTTAGGGTTCTTCTATACTTTAAGCTAAAATGCCAAGAGGAGGAGGAGTAGACTGTGTTGATGACGAACTCTAGTTTTAAAATATGACAAGTATGCTTTCATGATGGAACAAGGAAACGCCAACAAAGGGTTGTTCTTTTTTTGTTTTTTATTTCGTTTTTATAAATCATTTATACTAATTATATTATTTTTTTGTTCCATTTCATGTGATGATTTTGATTAGTAGTGGAAACTAAGATAGGATGAAAGACATTTAAATATTGGTGATCTAAATTACCCCATTAAAAGTACAATGAAAATCACAAATTTCATTCAATAAAAATAACCATATATACCCCTGCTCATTGGACTTTCGAGATAGAATCACCCAAAAAATAACCAAAACTAAGCTCCCTTTTGTTCAAAGTTTTTGTTAGTGGAATATGATTAATTTTTGAAAGATAATTAAAAAAAGTTCAAGTTAACAATTCTCGTTTAGGGTAATTTTTGGGTGAAATTTTTTATTCCATTTACAAAACTTCATCTTTTCAAATAAAATGCATGTTCATCCTATACAGTCTACTACTTTATTTCTCACCTTCATAAGAATTGAAAGTTTACCGTTAAATACTCTCTAAATAGGAATGTATTACGCCTTTTCAATCGGAACAAAATGCATCATATTAATTAATACAAATATAAAAAAAAAATTCTTTTTGGTTAAAGTCCTAATAGCTCGAAATCATATTATGCAGCAAAGTAGATGGGATCGTGACTGAGCAACCAAGATGCCTCTTGCCCATTACTATTAAATGAAAGCCCCAAATTTGAAATCCTAAAAGAAACATGCACATCGATATATACAACAACAACAATAACAACAAACTCAGTTTGATCCCAATATGTAGGGTCTGAGGAGGATAGTCTGTAGGCATACTTTACCCCTACCTAATGCAGGTAGAGAGGTTGTTTCCAATAGACCCTCGGCTCAGGAAGGGCAAGAAGAAGAAGAGGGAAGCAAGGAAGGAAGAAAGATAGAAAAAAAATCACACACAGTAATAAATGATAAATAGTATCCAATAATAGCAACAGGGAATACAATACCTGAGGCGTACACATCGATATATACCAAAGGAAAAAAATGTTATCGATATT
This sequence comes from Nicotiana undulata, assembly GCA_005239495.1. NCBI lineage: Eukaryota > Viridiplantae > Streptophyta > Magnoliopsida > Solanales > Solanaceae > Nicotiana > Nicotiana undulata. The sequence goes on along the minus strand of ML298447.1, from coordinate 4,164 downwards.
TATATTAATGTATATATCTATTTATTTATATATACTATATTAAAATTACGAAATCCCTTAACGAAATATCGTTCGTCTTTTTTACCCTTTAAAAAATAATTTCACACTAGACAAATTAGTCATTCAATTATTTTCTAATATTTAGGAGTTCTAAAATTATTTATTTAATTATTTTCCTAATATTTAGTAGTTCTAAAATTAGTCATTCAATTATTTTCCTAATATTTAGGAGTATTAAATCAACAAATTTCTGTGCATTATTTTGCTAATATTTAGGAGTTCCAAATCAACTAAAGAATTTCACATTAAATATTCCTTTTGAAATATTGTAATGAGGTCTAACGTATGTTATACACATGAAAAAATTAAACAAAATATTTCCTTTTTTGTAAGAAAAAGGAAACTTAATGCTTAGATATAGGTAGTACATTACTTCGTTAGCGTAACCCGAGTCGTGGTTTTGATATTGTTGTGTGTGATTGAGAACTGGGGTAGGTTCGTATTGTATTTTAGGACTTGTACATATATTTGGTTGGGGTCCCGGGTAACCCGAGCGCACATCGGCGCATTATGTGAAAAATAGAAACTTTGGTTTTAAACTTGGAACATCTTGAGTTTGATGATCAATCCTTGATGTTTGATATTATTTTGGAGATTTGAGTGAGCGGGCAAATTTGTAGGATGTTATTACACTTGCGTGCATATTTGATTTGTAGCCCGAGGGGCTCGGGTGAGTTTTGAATGCTTACCAGACTAATTTTTTGCTTAAAAAAAGTGTTGGTGCATCAGGTCTGCAGGTCTCGCATTTGCGAGAAACTATTCGCAAATGCGAGCCTCACAATTACGAGGCCAGGCTCGCATTTGCGATGCCGGAGGGGGTTGGGTCAGCTTCGCTTCTATGAAGTTCTTTTCGCAAATGCGATGGTGGGGGAGTCTCGCATTTACGAATTTAATGTCGCATTTGCGACTGTGAAGAATTTGGAGCTGACTCACATGTGCGAACTTCCTTGCGTTCGCATTTGCAATAATTTCATCACTTTTTTGCGATATCAGCAGTCTCGAAGACTTTTCGCTTTTGCACAGAGTTAATCGCTTTTGCGATCGCCAAAATTACGAACTAGGTTTTGCAGTTGCGATAGCTGCAGCTGGGTAAAAGAAAGAAAAATCGGGACTTAGCTCATTCTACACAATTATTCAATCCTAAACTTCATAGAGACGATTTTTTAAGAGAATTTTCTTCTCAAATTCATAGGTAAGCATCTTTAACTAGTTTTCAATCGATTTCAACTATTTTTTCATGACTTTAAATATCAAAGCTATGAATTTCAAAGGAGGAATGGGGGAATTTGGATAAAATTTGAGAATTTTGTAAAATTGAGATTTAGACGCCAAATTAAGGTCAAATTTTGAAACAAGTTGCATATTCGGGCTCGAAGGTGAATGGGTAATCAGGTTTTGATCTTAATCTTGTGTTTTGACCAAGCAGGCCGGGGTTGACTTTTGAGATTTTGGCCAAGATTATTGAATTTTTATTGATTGGGGATGGGATGTTTTCTTTAGTATTATTTGACTTTGTTAGATGATAATTGACTAGGTTATGATCATTTTGAGGATTGTTTCTATTGAAGACGATATTGGATTTTAGAAATTATTCTGGAATGAGGTAAGTATCTTGCTTAGCTTTATTGGGGAAATTTTTTCTAATAAAATGATACATTGTTTTTCACATGCGGGGATGATGCATATATGAGGTGACGAGTGCATATTCATGTGCAGAGGTTAATCATGCTTGGGGGTAGATTATACGATTCTTTGTGCCTTGTTGGATATGTGACTTTCTTGCGTCGTGTTTTACTTGACTTTTATAACTTGATTAAAATTTGACGGACTTTTATGAAACTATTGATGTGCTAAATTTTGTCATCACTATACCAAATCACAAATACATCGCTACGACCGTTATTCCTGAGATATTTGGATTCTATACTTGAGTTGATGATCACTTCTGATATTTGTTGAGATACTCGAAAAATCATGTTCGCGAGGTTTATTGGATTGTTATTGGCTTGAGAGTTGTGATGATGTTTATTTGGGGTATTTTCTTTACCACTCTTCTTAATATTATTCATACTTCCTACCTTACTTGTTATTGATATACATATGCTTGGTGAGGAAGAGTGTAAAGTACGAAGAGTGATGTCGTGCCATTACATATACATTATCATGTGAGGAAGAGTGTAAGCACGAAGGGTGATGTCGTACCATTTTATATACATCATTACGCACGAAGGATTATTGTAACGACCCGACTGGTCGTTTTGAGATTCAGCGCGTCGTTCTGCAGTTGGGGGTCATGAACAGCTTCATTTCGGGTATTGTGACTTGTGTGTATGGTCAGAGTTGAAATTCAGGAGGTTCGAAGTTAAATTGAAAGGAAAATTCTCATTTCAGAAGCCTTAAGTTGAAGAAATTAAGTAAGACTGGAATTTTGAGTAAATGACCTCGAAATCAGGATCCGAAAGTTCCAGCAGGTTCGTATGATAATTTTGGACTTGGGCGTATGTCCGGATTGAGATTTGGATAACCCGGGAGCATTTCGGTGTATATTGTGGAAGTTAGCATTTTTGAAAGAAATTTCCTAAGTTTGGCTTGAAGCGCATTTCAATGATATTGATGTCCATTTGGGATTCCGAATCCGGGAATAGCTTCGTATGGTGATTCTGGAGTTGGGAGCGCGATCGGAAGTGAATTCGGATGTCCGGAGGTCATTTTGAAGTCATTTGGCTAAAGATAGAAATTTGAAGGTTTTTGAGAAGTTTGACCGAGAGTTTGACTTTTTGATATCGGGGTCGGATTCCAGTTCCGAAAGTTGGAGCAGGTCCGTAATGTCGAATATGACTTGTGTGCAAAATTTGGGGTCAATCGGACGTGATTTGATAGGTTTCGGCATCGGATGTAGAAGTTTGAAATTTCAAAGTTCATAAAGTTTGAATTTTAGTGCGATTCGAGATTTCAGCGTTGTTTGATGTGATTTGAGGCCTTGAGCAAGTTCGTATCATGTTTTAGGACATGTTGGTATAATGGGTTAAGGTCCCGAGGGCCTCGGGTGGATTTCGGGAGGTTAACAGAATGAATTTCGGACAAAAAAAAAAAAGAAGGAAAAAAGTTGCAGAAAATTTCTGCTGCATTTTTTTGGACAACAAATTATGAGTCGAAGAGCTACCTTTGGAAGCGTATATATAAGAATCTATAAGGAATCTAAAAATTTGCAAAACATGAAAGTTGTAGATCCTGAAATCTAATTTTCAGAACCTTAAACCATTTGTTATTTGGAGTTTTGTGCAAAAGGTTATGACTGATTGAATATGGCTGGTGGAGCAGTTTCGCCAGAATTTTCTGATGCATGCAGCCGACTTTAGAAGCTCATATATTGGGATATATAAAGAGTTATATGGTGTACAGCCTATCAAATTAAAGACCTTCGACTCTAGTTTCTAAATCTTCAAACCGTTTGTTATTTGAATATTTCTACAAGAAGTTATGGGTGTTTTAACAGAAGGTGTTCAACAAGGGAATTTTAATAGGATGTACAACCTGTGCAGCACAAGTGCAAGGTACAACT
>ML298446.1:0-11257 GCA_005239495.1 Nicotiana undulata | reverse complement strand
CATATTTTCCTACGGACCCTCCGGGACCGTCGAATCACGGGTCTGGGTCTGTTTACCAGAAATATTGACCAGAGTCAACTATATTCATTTGTTAGTTATCAAAACTCATTTTTATCAAATTTTCACCTAATAGCCTCCCGGCTACACGCCCGGGCTGCGCACGCATATCGAGGTGAGACTAACAGAGGCTCTCGGAGCCTCGGAACACAAATATGGCTTAACTTACGTAAGATGACCTTTTGGATCATCACACTATAAGTACAAAAAAAAAAAAAGAATTTGCGTACAAATAATTTGATGAATAAGCCATATTTAACTTTTGGATAAAAACAAAGTGATAGTAAGAAGTTTATTAATATAATAAGATCTATTATGTTCAAACAAGACAGATCACAACATGATATGTTTAGTATTCTTTAATATTTACAGCGAAACGAAATGCAAGACTAAAATCAAGGGGTTAGGTTGCTACAAACATAAAAAAAATTGGTTATGCTTTCGAACAATAATTTCATATCCTACTTTATAATTAATATCTTATGTTATATAATTTCTATTTGAGAAATTTATATATTAAGGTTATTTGCACATGATTTAAATAAGCTACGTCACAATTTAACATAATTTGTCTGCGAGTACTAATACTAGTTTATTTAAAAAGGAGAACTCACCGAACCTAAGCTTTGGTTTTCTAAAATGTAAGTGCACTTTTTGGACGGGTAAAAATCATCTCCAAAATTAACCCCATCAAAATTTCACCTTCTTTTGAGCATTAGTTAAATTAGAAACTCAAAATCTATTTGCCTCTCCATATCCAACATACTGAAAGAGTCTACCTGGAAACAATCTCTCCATATCCAACATACTGAAAGAGTCTACGTGGAAACAATCACAGTTATAAAGTGACACAGAGACAATGACGTAACCTACGGATACTTTCTGACTCCTGCCCAAGTTGACTCAATACTCCTGGATTCTTGGAATATCTATCTATTTCCAATTTTCTACAATGGCATCATCAGTAAAATCTCCGAAATTAAAGGTGTCTTTTTAACTTTGACAGTCAACTGACCAAACAACATGTCAGAGGTTGGAAATATTTTTGGGTGGCTCCAATGTTAACTTTACAGCTTTGAATTTGCTTTCTCAAAATAACTGGAAATTTCCTTTCCCAAATTTTCAATTCATTTAATTGTTGCAAATTTTAAAAGGTATCATTATTTATTTTATTAACTTAAATTTCCAAGACGGACGTCAAACCATTTAATTAATCGAAATTAATACTTTCAATTTGCAATTAAATAAATACAGCTCCAAGTTAAATTTTCCTTATTTTAAATTAATTAAATTTTTTCTTGTCCCCATTTTTCAATCTTTATTATTTTCGTCCTTCAACTTTTTTCTAGCAAAACCCTAATTTCACAACTCCTCAAGAAATTGTGAAAGCAAGAAAATTTACCCCCTTTTTTCATTTCTAAAAATTACTAGTTTTCTTCTTTACAGCTCTGTACTTTGATGTGCAGTAGCAGAGAGTTAGCCACAGTTCAGAGAGTGTCAGTATGCAGTCTAGATTTTCACCACAGAAGTTTGTCTGTTCAGATGATATACAAACTGATTCCAGCAGTTGAAAATTTACTGAGTTAGTTTTTTAGGGTACTTTCTGCTGTTGTATTTGGTAAAGATTGTGTTTTTATCTTGCTGTTGTTCTTAATTTTTCAGTTCTTGCTAAAAATTTAACTTTTCTAGTTGGGATTTAAGTACTTCAAAGTTTTAAGGGGTTTTGGCCTTTTCACTTGTTAATAGTTCTTGGGTTACAGTTAGAGGTGTTAATATGTCGTTTGATCTGTTGCTTGTCGTAAAGATTGTATTCTTACTGTGATTTTGCTGTTCAGCGCTTGAAAGATTTGATCTTTTTCAAGTTTGGGATTTGAGTTTATTACAGTTTTTAGGGTTTTGAGATTTTTAATTTTTGTGTATATGAATGGAGGAGAAAGAAGGGCTTAATAGTTCAGGGTTTACAATTAGAAGTGATGAAGCTTCTGAAAATTACAAAATGGCCCCAAGGAATGAAACTACCAATGGGTTTAGTGGATCTGTGGCTGCAGTCACACCAGTGAGTATGGCGACGCCATCTACAGAAGTGAAGAAGAAGAGGGGAAGGCCTAAGAAATATGGACCAGATGGTTCTGTAAACACTGCATTATCACCAATGCCAATATCAGCTTCAATCCCACTTTCAGGAGATTTTCCTGGTTGGAAAAACAGTGGAAGCCGCCCGGTTGAGTCCTTCAAAAAGAAGCAGAAGTTTGAGCTTTCTAGTCCAGGTAACATTATCCCTATTCTGTTGATTTATTTTGGAATCTTGAACTGAAGTTCGGATTTTTGATGTGCTTCCTTTAAAAGCTTAAAATCCTCTAAAACACTGTCTCTGACTGTTGAATAGTTATTTGTGACCATTAATGTACAAAATTTAGAATTTGCTGGTGTAGATAGATTTTCTGAGTTCTGTTTGGTTCTGCATTCTATCTTGTAGTTGATGTTTTGCAACTTGGGTCCCATATCTAAACATGATCTCGTTCTTTGGCATTTATGATGCTGAAGTAAGATGGTGAATGTGGGGTATATTTCTTCGCATTTTTTAGTTCCGTAGTTTTCTGGAGGAGAAGCAGGATGGTGTGGTCAGCAAATTGAGTATACCATTGGTATGAGTTCTTATAAGCTTATGTGGTCGCAATCATGTGTCCTTACCCCAATATTTGTAGGAAACAGGGTGAAATAGAATAAAGAACTAAATGAATAATGAAAAAGCTCGTTACCTATTTTAAAAGGATATAAGACAGAGTGTAATGTGATACCTGATGCATGATATGCACATGCTCAGTTCTAAGGTTGGTTATTTTGCAAGACGGAAGAAATACAGATTTTGGAAATAGGTTATGTGGTTAGAGATATACAAATTATGTTATCTAATGATGCTATTGGACACGAAAATGCTGTAGAATTCAACAAATGATATAACATAGCATGGATCTGACGATACACTTTAGAAGGTTCAGTCGTCTACTATCCTAGAAGACATTCTATTGCTGATGTCAGAGAATATTTTTCGAACTAGCAAACTAATAACAATGAAAAGATTCTGCTCCTCATTAATGAACAACTTATATGCAGATATTCAATTCGCCTGATAAAAGTAATGTCCTTTTACTACCTTATTTTCCTACAAAGGATGTTCTTCCAAAGTTTAACGAAACGAACATTTACTTTCAGTGTATTTGAGAAAAATCTATGCTCTAATAGTGATAACAAGACAATCATCATTATGCAACTCATAAAAAGATATTTCATCATCGACTGGAAGTTAGAATTTTCAGTTGACTAGAAAATCAAGTGGATGTGGGAACTGATTAAATAAAAAAAATTAAATTGACCTCTTTGTGATATTCAGCTTCTGATGTAGTCTATATAGATATCATGCTCATTTTATTTGTGGGAAGCTTGATATTATTTGTTTAACTGTTCATTTTAGCATTATCTTGAAGATCTCAGTTTGCTTGAGCTATTGTTGCAATTGTATTTAAATTCCTTAGGGGAAAGGGTGCCATACTCTACTGCTGCAACCTTTTCACCTCATGTGGGATACTCTGGTGGTGCAAACTTTACCCCACATGTGATCACTGTTAATGCTGGCGAGGTATGCCTTATCTATTAGTTCATATATTTGTACTGCATTACTACCAGTTTCAAAAGCTTGCTTTTATATTTGGCAGCTTCACAGCATAAACTTAATTCACTATGACTGCGAAGAGATGAAATTGCTCCTACCCCCGCCATTAGGTTACCTGTTAAACCTCAAGTAATTTTGTATCTTATTATTTTCTTGAAACAATGATTGCACTTTAACCATCCATGGCTTCATCAAATGCATTTGGGGACAAAAATGTAAAGTAGCATACTGAAAGCTTCTTTGAGTGATAAGAATCAATAAAGTGACTATCGGATCACCATTCTCTACTAGAACCAATGTACATGGCTGCCTGTTTGTAGAGGACAGTAATACTCCCATGTTATAAATAGATTCTGTAGCTAGTAATTCATCTCTTACAGATGTTCTCATCCAAGGATGAAAGTTCTTCAGACTCCAGCAAGCCCAGTTTCTGCGTCCATCTTTATGTACAAAGCAATATTATGTGTGATGTAAAATGCCCTTTCTATTAAGGCATAAGTTAAATTCAGGCATATGTTATGATTTTACCTTGCAACTTGCAAGGTCAGCTTTGGACCCTGTATGCTGTAGCTGGACAGTGATGGTGACTTTACACTGCTGAACTGGAATGAAGTATATTGGTACTTTTCATTTTAAGCCTAATAGAGTGGACACGCCTAGATTCCTCTAGAAAAATATTGCCGAAAATGCCAACTTTAGGAAAAGGTAAAGTCGATGAGGACAAAAAGTTAGGAGCGGTAGTTCTAAACTTAATGGACACTCTGACAGTGGTTATTACTTTGTGTTTGTTATTGGTGATAGCATAGAATTGATAATTAAATAACTAACTTTTGCTTAACACTGGCTGCTATCATCAAAAAGTAAGTTTTCTACTTTTCTCAATTATGCATCTGCATATGTAATAGGAATGCTCTTGTATTATCAAACTGAGCAGTTAGATGTACAACTGGTAGATATTTTAACGTGTGGAAGTGGACGTTGTTCTTAGGTTGTAAAGAAGCTGGTTTTTATTGCTGATTTCTATCTTTTTAAGATGGAACTAGCGTGTGCTTGCTAAAGTCTAATTTAATTATTTCTCTATGGGAGGATTTTGAAAGGGAGCCTTGGCGTAACTTGTAAAGTTGCTGCCATGTGACCAGGAGGTCACGGGTACGAGCCGTGGAAACAGCCTCTTGCAGAAATATAGGGTAAGGCTGCGTAATAGACCCCGTCCAGCCCTTCCCCGGACCCCGCACATAGCGGGAGCTTAGTGTACCGGGCTGCCCTCTATGGGAGGTTTTTGAAGTACAACCTTAAGGTAAGAAGACACTAGGTTCAATCTCATAAAAGTTGGAGATAGGCATCTTGTGATAATCCAATTGTTCAATCTACAACTACAACAACTATTCTTCAATCTGGAACTAGTGTATATACCAGAAGTTCAATCAAGAGTTTGTATATATTCTTTACTTTATGTATATTTTAATGTAATTTTGTGGTATCCAGGAACCTAAATAGGATAGCCAATACAAAAGTTTGAAATTTGGGTGGAATGGAAGATTTCATATTAATTTGATGGAATGTTCATTCCTCCTTGTTCGTGGAGCATCATACTGGCAATAAATGAAACACTGGATCAGGCAGAACCAGAAGCTAATAGCACCATTACTGCACTTATTTCCTAATTCTCACGATTGTTAACTTTGATTATTTTGTAACTACCTGCTTATCGAATTAATAATAATAATAGTAATAATAATAATAATAATAAGTTTGTAACTACCTAGAAGTTTGTAATCATTATCTATATCTACCATGTGCATTTGTTGCAGTGGTGCTTTAGATTGATAGTTGTCACTCAGAAAATCTGGGAGTTCTATCTATCCCTTTCTCGTTTGACTTTGGGCATTAGGTGTGTGGGTGATAAGATCCAGGCATAACTATCTACTTGATGAAAACACGCTTAACGAATTATGCCCTGTATACGAGAAAAATGTCAGCTTGCTGTTGGCAAACCATTATCGCAGCTCAGTACTCTTGCAGCTAGACATGTTTATTTGATTGAAAGTCGATTTTCTGTTCTTTCATGGCTTTTCTATTTCTGTGAAATCCAAACTGTTTCATTCTTGAATTCTACGTATCAGGATGTTGCAATGAAAATCATTTCATTTGCTCAGCAAGGGTCTAGAGCTATTTGTGTGCTGGCTGCCAATGGCGCAATTTCAAATGTTACACTTGGTCAGCCTAATTCTTCTGGTGGAACTTTGACCTATGAGGTGTGGCCCTTTACTTCGAGAAATTTGATTTGCATGTATGCATGTGCTTCATTCGTAGTCAACTGTTTGCATATATTGTATATTCTCTGCATTCTTCTTATAGAAAAGAGCTATTGGCGTTCTGCCTGATATTCTCCTGTTTTTTAAAAGTGAAGGGAAATACTCTAAATGTTTGCATTCTGGGAATTCTTAGAAACATACAGCCTTATGCCGCATTGTTCTGAAGTTTTGACATCCAGGTGGATTAAATTTGTTATTGTGCCAAGGCACTCTGCCGCTTCTGTATCTTTTCCCTTTTAGTTTGAACATTCTTGTATTGGTGTTTGCCATTGACATGTAAAATATAGAGTTCAGGCATCCTTCCTCTTTGGTGAGACATGCTGTCTAATTTCTATAGTATGTATAGAGAAATATTGTCCCTTTATCCCACGTCGAAAGAATCCAATGAAATAGTTATGGGTAGTCTTTTTTTCCTTAGATGATGCCTAGTAACAATACTTATGATTCATGCTTTTTGCAGGGTCGATTTGAAATTCTCTCTCTGACAGGATCGTATATGTCTAGTGATAATGGAGTAACAAAAACAAGAACTGGTGGGATGAGTGTGTCCCTCTCTGGCCCTGATGGTCGAGTTATTGGAGGTGGACTTGCCGGCATGTTGATAGCAGCTGGTCCCATTCAGGTCAGTATCTAAGTACTTATTGAAGAGTTCCACATCGATCCATAAAGGGATGAGTAGTCTCTTTATGGCTTGAGCAATCTCAAAAGCTAGCTCTTTAGATTGAGTTAGGCCAAAGGTCCATTTCTGTAACATAGTATCAAGTTCATCCCAATTACCCGATGTTGGGTCCCTATTTATACTGTCCACGCTCCATAAGTCCAATTGTGGGCGTGAGAGGAGGTGTTGAGTCCCACTTCGGGAGGGAGTTAAAAAATGGGTTTCTTTATATGGTATTGGGTTATTTTCACTTCATGAGCTAGCTTTTGGGGTTGAATTAATCCCAAAGTTCATTTATATCAGAGCATGACCCATTCTCATTCTCATTTTTCGATGTTGGGCCCCATATTAAATTTCCCATGCTTTAGATGTCTAGCCCTGGGCGTGAGAGTGGCGTTGAAGAGTCCAACATTGGTCTATAAAGGGATTGGTGGTCTCTTTATATGGCTTGGACCATCCTTATTTCATGAGCTAGCAATGACTTTGAGATTGAGCTAGGCCAAGATCCATTTCCTTAACAGTACTCTTGAATGGATTATTTGAAATACAATCTCTCTTGAACGGATTATTTGAAATACAATCTGAACATCTTGAATGGATCAGGTTGTTATTGGGAGCTTTATTCCTGGTCACCAGCAAGAGCAGGAGCCCAAGAAGCAGAGGTTCGAGCATGCAACTACTTTCGCTGCTATTACTGCAACTCCCGTTTTTTATGAACAAACTAATGGAGCTTACCCTAGTCCAAGTCACAATTTTACTTCTTCGACTCCCTTTCCTGGGGACAACACGGTATCACTGAACTCCATACATAGCTCAAGAATCTCTGCGGTAGAAAACAATATTTCTATGCCCGGAGAAGAATCTAATAAAGAGCAAAGTCGGTCATCTTGATTTAATTCGGATGTTGCATTATCGGTGTATTCCTGTACCTTATAGGCTTATTTTTAGCCTACTTGGAACTTTAGGCTCACCATCCCTTTGTGTGACAAATATTTGAATGAGACTTACTTTCGTAGGATGTAATAGGGCATAATTTGTGTCATTTAACCTAGAAGTTCACACTTTTTGTAGGTTGGCATTGGACTTTCACCCGTAGACGCTGTTATTATTCCTGTTTTTTTGTCTGCTATATTATTCTGTCATTTGTTGATACTATACTCCAAATATCAAGAAGTAGGTGAAATTTTATAGGAAATGCATCATAACATGAAAATAGTGGCAAATTCAGCTCATTTAATGAATCTATAACATTTGGAGTCTTACCCTTATAAACATTAATCTTATCACTTGGTATATGAAGAAACAAAAACAGTTTCTAAATCCTCTGTAGAGTCTAACAACTTGTTTGGATGGTCGTTACCTATTGTATTGTATCGTATTGTTACTTTAAATACGATGTTTGTTTTGGTTGTTACTTAAATTTTATTGTATCGTATCGTTAAATTCATCGTTACGTAACGATGAAATGTGCCACTTTTCGTAACGACCGATTTGGTGTGGTTGCGTGTTTATCTTGTCTTTTTCTCTCATCTCATCCTTCACTATTATTACATTATTTTATTTTACCATTTACCCTACCTTTTTATATAATAAATTTATCCCGTATCATAATTTTTCTTTATAATGTTGCAAATTTATTCTTCATATTGCTAGTGCATGATATCATGAAACAACGGCAAACGGTACAATTTATTCAAACGTTGTATTTATCAAACAATACAGTATAATACGATATGATACGATACATTATGAAACGATGGGTAACAACCATCCAAACAAACTGTAATTATAGGGGTTTTTCGTATATTGTTGCTATGACGTCTTGGATTCGTCATTAACTTCGCAGTTTCTTACACTGTTGTTGTGCTACTAATGTTGGCTCCATTCAATGGGACGTACGGTGTATTTGGTGGGTCAAATTGTTTTTTGGCCCTTTACAAATTTGTGTTTAGTTTTATGACTATCTCTTTTTTTACATATGAGAGATTTATTTTTACACGTAAGAGATATGTCTTTTATACATAAGAGATCTTAAAAAGTCACTTTTTTAAATTCAAAACTGTAAAGGGGCATGATATACAAATAAGGTAAATATTCTCCTCATGAACTCGATTGGTTGGATTAAATATTTTGAAAAATATTCTCCTCATGAGTTCGATTTCCCTACCAAAAGGAGGGAATATTTTTCAAAACTCTTTCTCAATCTTCCCCACCTATTCCTAACCTTCCCGACCCCCACCCTCACCCCCACTCCACCCTCCACCCCACCCCACCCCCACTTGGCACTCATCCCTACCCCCGAGCCCACCCCCTCCGGCTATCCCCCTCGCCATTCTTGCCACCCCCAACATCATCACCGCCACTCTGGCCCCTAGCCCCCGATCTATCACCCTTCACCGTCCTTACCCATTTTGTTTCATATAGTGCTTGCCTAAATTATAGAAATTTTTTCAAAAATATTTTCTGCTACCTAACAAAACAATTAATGGAAAATAAGTGAGAAGATAACTTATTTTCCTAGAAAACATTTTTCAAGGAAAATATTTGTTTTGATACCAAACGCAACCGTAATCTAGTTTTTCATGATTTTTCCTAACATATTAATGGGGATTTCCGCTTGGTTCGTAACAAGATTGCTCAGAGATGTTCAATACGTGCCCATTTATTTGCAGATGGCTGATTTTTTTATAAAGGGTTTTACCATCTTTTCGGATTTGTTATTGACATGTCTGTCGTTTTTGTCCATCAACATTGAGGGGTAATATCCCTGCTGTGCATGCATACTAGCATAGTATAAATTAAGGGTGTTAATCGGACCGGCCCGGCCCACTAGCAACCCGGTCTGACTCGGTTCAACATGGTTCGGTAAGGAGTGGAAGGGGTTGGCTAGGGTAGGGGGTTGTGTCGGACGGGGTCGGGCCTTTTATTGCTACCGGTGCACCGGAACCCCGGCTAGGGCACTAACCCTTCTAGCCCGGTCCAACCCAACTTATGTTGTAATTTTTTATTCTTTTAAATTCTCGCCGTTGCCAACGGTCAAAATGAAAAATGATCGTTAGGCAACGGCCATTTTTTGAACTTTTAGCCATTTCGGCCTATCTCCTTACTAAAATAGCCCCTTCACCCTTTAATAATTGATAAATTACATTCTTACTCTTTTAATAACTATAAATATCCTGCCTCTTCTTTATTTATTTTTTTACAACTTGCTTTCTTCTTCTACTCTATTTCTCTCTCAATTCCCTTTTGATTATTGAATTGCTTATTGCTCTCTAGTTCTCAATTAATTAATATTTCAAGTTTATTAATTATTTACGGTCGCCACTACAATATTACAATTATCAAGTGAAGTGTGCTTATCATTTTTGTTAGTGTCACGACCCAAATCTAAACCATGTCGTGATGGCACCTATCGGGATAAAAGGCAAGCCTATTTCCCAAATTACTACCATTTAAATTATGAGAGTTAAAGTAAAGATATTCCATATTAGAAGTTCCCATAAAAGTCAAAACTAAATTCGAATTTGAAAGATAAAATGCGGAAAACGAGCCCCAAACATCGGGTTGTCACTAAGTCATGAGCGCCTAAATCCATGAACTAATACATCAACTGTCTAACAGTCAATACAACCCAAAAGAGAAAATAGAAGATAGAAGGAGTAACAAGGTCATGCGGATGCTGGCAGCTACCTTGCAGTCTCCAAAGATAAGTCGACCTGGACTCAACGATCACCGCGCTCAAACTCACCTGGATCTGCACATAAAGTGCAGGGTGTAGTATGAGTACAACCGATTCAGCAAGTAACAGAAATAACTAAGGAACTGAGTAGTAGTGACGAGCTAAGCAGAACAATTCATTTAATAACTTTTCACAGTTAAAAATATATAAGAGTAAAGGTCAATCTCATGAATCAACAAATACTACAAGACAATTAGCAGATAAATGCAACAACAACAAAATAGATGAAACCTCACAGTAATGTCACTCAATCCCTCAGCCCTCAATGCATACGCTCAATAGTACCTACGCTCACTGGGGGTGTTTAGACTCCGGAGGGGCTCCTAGGCTCCTACAGCCCAAGCGCTAATCTGCACGGACCACTCATGTGCTGCACGGACAACTCACGTGCTACACGGACAACTCACATGCTGCACGGATAACTGTAACGACCCGGTCCGTCGTTACGCAGTATACGCATCTATTCCTTTATTTCTTTCTTGTAGTAGCTCGGTTAGACTGTTCATGGAGTGTTGGGGTTGGTTGGTTCGGGTTCGGAGTGAAAATAGAGTGGATTGAGACACTTAGTCTCTAACAAGAGCTTTAGAGTTGGAAAANTGTAGAATTAGGCTTGAATTGGCGAAGTTAGTATTTTGGCGAATTCCGGTTGATAGGCGAGATTTTGATCCGAGGGTCGGAATGGGATTCCGAGAGTTGCTGTAGCTTCGTGAGATCATTTTGGACTTGCCCGCAAAATTTCAGGTCATTTGGAGATAGTTTGGTTGGGTTTTGATCAAATGCGTGTTTCGGAAGTTTTTGGGAATCATAGGCTTGAATTG
>ML298445.1:27725-60486 GCA_005239495.1 Nicotiana undulata | reverse complement strand
ATAATGCTATACTAAACAATACTAAAAGCAGAACCCTTTATGCATTTTTTCTTGGAATGAACCCGACCATAAAAGGGGTCAGATTCAACTCCAGAGATGCCATCCTTTTATACCTTTAACATTCAGCACATATCTATACCATGACTTTGACTATTCTAGGCACTTTTAGAGAATGAATCTGACCATTTAAGGGGTTCAGATTCCTTACTCTAAGGCCCTTTTTAATTACACATTCTATACCCTTAAGGGGTGATTTTCAGCAACTAAACTACTGTTTGTGCACTTATTATGGGGTGAATTTGACCATTATAGAGGGTGAGATTCATCTACCCTAGTGTTGTTTCACAGTGACATCTAGATATATAGGGTCTGAACCAGACCAATATTTAAGCATCTTTATAGGATGAATTTGACCATTGGAGGTCAAATTCATTACCCCTTAGTGTTATTTTTCTAACACTTCCACCTATCCAATCACACAATCACATAAGAGATAGTTTAAGATGAAACAGATTCAGGTAAACTTCAGAAGTTAGAAACTAGACAAACATACTTGTCTTGTCAATATAAAACTCAAACTCTATACACAAAAGAACATGCACCATATTTCAGCATCATATTTTGTCACATAGGTTTATACATAAATAGATATAGCAAGAAACCACAGATTCATGAAGAAGGGACAACATGTTTCAGATCTAACATTTCATTTAATGTTAAGTGTACATACCTTTTAAGAGCAAGAATACAAAGAAATCATGACCAAATAAAGGTCATGCCAAAAGAAGATTCAACTAAAAGAAGGAATAGTCAGGCGGAAACAAACAACAACCTCAAACCAAAACAGCTCCCAAGAAATTAACCCAGATAAGTTAGAAATCAGAAACTGAAGGAGAACCAAGGCTGAAAAACCCAAGCATATTCTTGATAAACCTTCGAAAGGAAATCAGATTTTTTGTTCTACTAATACCTTTTGAAATTTCTCATGAATAGCAACTACTCTAATTTTTTCTGTGTTTTCCAATGTTTTTAGTAGCTTAATGAGTGTAAAAGAGGTAAAAGAGTCTAAAAAAACAGGTGAAAGGAAGCTATTTCAGTCCCAAGGCCCCCCAATAGTGGAAAATGGGTGTATTTATAAGGGATTTGGGGATAGGATATGCTTGGCATATTCCCTATCCCAATAGGCTGAAATCGTACAAAGGCAGTTGTCACCCTTATCCTTTGGGACAACTGCCCCTATTCCAAAAGTTTTCAGCCCTTATAATGACCCTAATACCCCTTAACAATCTGATTTTCTAAGTCTAGAAGGTTCTTGGGTTGTTACACCCAAGATTCCTTCAACTAAAATTCCTATACTACCCTTTAATATCCCTATAATTACTCTTAGGTAACTAGGGTTATGTTTGCTTGGGTTATTATTAACTCTAGTTAATTAATTCTAGTTAACAATTTTGGTTATCCAAACCTAATTAGTTCTTCTTAACTAGGATTTAGGTTAGTTAGTAAATGGTTAGTTGATTAGGTTCTTAGAGCTAGTTTAATTATCTTAGTTTTAAAAGGTATATCTAATTAATTGAGTATAATTATCTCCCTAATTAACAGTTACTTAATTGGTTTAGTGATTACCTGCCCAGTGAAGGTGTTCAGAAAAACCAGGCATGAGTAAAGCTTAAACATTGGTTTTAACAAGTAAAAACATCTAATAAGTTGATGATAATTAGTAGAAGACCTTAATGACTAACATGGTTTCAAATAGTCAAGAAACAGTGCCTAACAAGTTATATACTGAATCAACCAATTGATGGTGTGCAGATCGAAGGAAACACAATCATGCATACACATAGTGACAAATCGAACTATGCCGATAATCATGATTGTCAAGAAACCTAATTACTAATTGACGGAAGAGTTAACCAAAACAGGCTTATCACAAATATAATTAAAGTTTAACTCATCAGGGAAACAAATCATGAAAAATGAAAGAGAAACAAAATCTAGACCTAAACAGTAACAAGAACAGTGATTATCAAAGATGAAATAATCATGGTTTTGGCTTAAGAACGAGAAACAGATAGGGACAGAATAAGAATAAGAAAAAAGAAAAAGATAACCTAAACAAAGACAAAGAAAACAGTGACCAAACAATCAATATTTTCATGATTCTCCATAGTAATACGGTAGAAACAGATAAAAAGAAAAGGGAATACCCGTTTAAAGGGATTTGGCCGGAAAAAATATTGAAGTCGCCGGACCTTGGCCGGACTCCGGCGGGATTTGGAAATGGTCCAAACCCACATGAATCAATAGCTCTCATCAAGAGCTATTGACTCATGTAGGTTTTAGGGTAGGTTTTTGGGAAAACTAACGGTGGGGTGTGGTTGAGGATGAAGAGAGGATCATCTGGTGAAAATTTGGTGGTATTTGGTTGAGCTCCGCCGCCAGAGGCGATTCCCGGCCGGCGAAGTTAGGGCGGGGGATGGCGGAGACAGGCGGGGGGACGGTGGTTCCGGTGAGGTGAAGAGAGGAGTGAGAGAGACGGATAGGGGGGGGGGTGTAATACTTAGGGTTCAAATGGGGTATGGGGGGTGGTTAGGACAGTTATATGCTTAGGGGGTTGTTAGTTTAGGATCGTTGGATCAAGATGATCCAACGGCTGGGGGGTTTGGTATAGTGAAACGTGGTCGTTTGGATTGAAGCTGGGGCAGGTCGGGTGGGTTTAATTTGGTCTTGGGGTGTAGAGAATGGCTTGGGCCTGGGCAGGCCAGCCCAGGTCCCATTTTAGGCTTGTTTTTGCTTCTTTTAATTAAATTAATTAGTTAATTAATCACAAAAATGTGATGACTAATTTTAATTTTTTCATGTGACCTCAGATTATTTGTAAATATTAAAACCACATTATGATTATGCGATGCAACAATTAATTCACAAATATTACTGAAATTCAAATAAATTTATAAAACTAAATAATTTATCGAATTTTGTAGGACTATATGGTAGGTAAAAAATCACGTGCTCACAAATAATATAGAATTGTCGTCAATGGTGGGAAGAGAGAAGATGGAGATTCTGGGCGTAGATTAAGGAATTTTGTTGTAAAAGAAAGAGAGAGGAGAGGAAAGGGGAAAAAAAAGGAAAGGATATAATTGAATCCCTTAATTGAAGGCACTAATAATGGGCTGGGAGCCTTTTAAGAAGCAATCTACACAATTTGTAAGAAAAACCTAGATACTTATTAAAAACTACAAAACATAGAGAATATTGATAAATAAATTTCTAATATAGTATAACTAGGTAAAAGTCCCTTGATTTATTAAGGAAAGAAAAGTAGAGAATGATGAAAAGAAATATGCATTTTTACATGTTAATTAAAGTTTATTTAATTAAATATTTTGGAACGCAATATAATATACCTATTAATCCAAGGGAAGCCATTACTTTTCTTTTTCTACTGTCCACCTTTATATTATCCAAGGATCATAAGTAACTGGAAGTTGTCTCACGATGTCAAATCCAAATAACCTCCCAACTATGGAAGGAGTAGTATCGTTATTGTCTTTCAAATTTTAAG
This sequence comes from Nicotiana undulata, assembly GCA_005239495.1. Lineage (NCBI taxonomy): Eukaryota > Viridiplantae > Streptophyta > Magnoliopsida > Solanales > Solanaceae > Nicotiana > Nicotiana undulata. The sequence goes on along the minus strand of ML298445.1, from coordinate 56,918 downwards.
GGCCTATTTAGAATTTTCAAGAACTCTTGGGGTGCGGAAAGTGATTCCACTAAGTAAAATTGTGGGTACAAAGTGTATAACTTTCCAAGAAGAGGCTTCAGTTGCAGGCAGTAATGGAAGCTGAGTAGAGGATTGCGTCCAACAAGAAAGCCGAAAATTACAGAGACAAGAAAATGACAATATTTCAATATTGAGTTCATAAAACAAACTACAAATTATGTATTCGATAACAGAGACGCACACCAGAAGAACGAAGAGAGCCAGAAAAAGAAGGGGGTTCGTTAGGGTCCGTGCAGAATTGGTGAGATTGAATTTAATTTGAAATCTGCTAAAATTTTGAATCTGTTCAATTATGCTTTTTCCTTTTTTGCAACTGAAATTTCGTTTGTTATGGCTTAAAATAGGTAATACACAACTGGAAGGGGTATTATTAAGGAGGAATGGAGAGAAAATAGAAAAAAAATATAACTAAATCCCCTAATTTAAGGCGCAAATAATGGATTATATATAATTTGTAAGTAATCCTTGTTTAGGCTTGGCAATTTAGAAAATTAGGACAATTTTGATAAATAAGCTTCAAATATTGTATAGGAAGGAAAAATCCCAATGATGTCTATGTGAGGAATAAAAAGGGGGCTTTTGCATCTACACCCGATTTTGGGGTCACAATTGAACCTATACCCACTTTGCAAAAAAGTATGCAAACATACCCACTTTACGATCAACTTCAGCTTGTCGGGTCTGAAGTTAAAATAAAAAATGCTTGAAGTGAGGAAATTGCACTTCAAATGCACTTAAGGCCAAAAAGTCTGAATTGCAACAAACGTTTCATCTACTTAAGGCTAATAAGTGTGAAGTGAAAAATTGCACTTCAGATGCACTTAAGACCAAAAAGTCTGAAGTGCAACAAACGTTTTAATTTTACTTAAGGTTAATAAGCTTGAAGTGAAAATTTGCACCTTAGATACACGTAAGGCCAATAAGCATGAAGTGAAAAATTGCACTTCAGATGCACTAAAGGCCAAAAGGTCTGAAGTGCAACAAACGTTCACTTAAGGCCAATAAGTATGAAGTGAAAAATTGCACTTCAGATGCACTTAAGGCCAAAAGGTCTGAAGTGCAACAAACATTTTGCTACACTTAAGGCCAATAAGTCTAAAGTGAAAAATTGCACTTCAGATGCACTTAAGGCCAAAAAAACCTGAAGTGTAACAAATGTTTTCATTCATTTAAGGTCAATAAGTCTGAAGTGAAAATTGTCCAGAAACAAAAAATTGTTATTCGAATTATAACAATCCATTATACGATTTAATACCTAAATCTACTCCAAATTAGCTTAAATTTGAAATATAACCTCCAAATATCACCAGGAACAAATCCCAATCATCAATTTGTCAAAACAACAATAAATCTAATGAACCCATTTTACAATTAAGAAAAATAAGAAAAGAAACCCTAAGCAATAGTAGAAAATAAAGCGTCATAACAGCTCACCATTGTAAAACATCATAATATTCACAACAACCATATAAAATCATCATCACAAGAAGAAGAAGAAGAAGAAGAAGAAGAAGAAGAAGAAGAAGGAGGAGGAGGAGAAGGAGAAGAACAAAATAAAGGAGGAGAATGGAAGGAGAAAGAGGCCTGAAATTGTTTAAAAAGTGGGTACAAGTTAAAAAAAATTTTAAAAAAGTGGGTATGGGTTAAATGGGGGCGACCAAATAGGGCGCCCCGTGTAATTTTTACAATAAAAAGTTGGATCAGATCAAATATAATTTTGGGAAACTACCAGCTATGTCCATTTATAAGTAGCTCATTACAAAATTGGCCAATTCTTAAAATATTACTAATATTATCCAAATATTACTAATATTAGCCAATTAGCTATTTGTAGCAAAAAAGGTCAAATTTTTGCTTTCTTTTGAGTGAGTGTTATTAGAATAGATTGGGTACATCTTAAGGAGCTTGAATCTCAGTTTTGGGATGATTTGGTGAAGTTTTGAGGTGGTTTGAATTGAATATTCGAAGTAAAATCTTAACACAAAAAAAATTATATGTGTATCACACTGTGTATCATTTGTGTATCACATATGTATCATATTTGTATCAATTGTGTATCACATGTATACCTGTGTGTGAGATACATGTGTCGCAGAAGAATTTTTTGAACTCTATTTAATTATGAATTTTGATACAAAACCAATCCAACTCACCTCCAATCTTTCTCAAATTTTGTATATTGACTTATCTATATGTTTTTAATGAATTTCAATTATACCCATTAAATAAGTTTCTTTTTTTGCTTAGATTTTTAGAATATTGTATATATATTTTTTGTATTTCATCACCTTATTTTCTACTTTATTCATGAAATTTCCCTTCGGTCTTGCATCTAATGTTGCTAATCACGCTTAAGAATATGGAAGGAGATTTTTGCATGTGATTCTTTGAGAGGAAGAACCTTATTTATTTGGTTTTTCAATTTTTATACGTGCTTGACTAGTTTTGGTAAGTCTGTGACTAATGGCTAGAGGTTGGTAAGTTGAGATTTATTTAGGACATTTGTGTAAGTTTCCCATTTTGTTTTTCAAGTCGTTCTAAAGAGGGCTTAACAAGTTACTCATTGGGCCTCAATGAAAAATCTTAGGCCGTATTCTATGGATTGCTTAGTGTTTAGAGCAAAGGCATTAGTGGGCTATCGTAGTTTTTAGCCCATACTTTTCTGCAATGGGCTTTACAAACCAAGCCCTTAGTAGTTAGGAAAAATGACACTATATAGCCGCTCTTAAAATAATAATCGGAAAATATTTTTTTGTATATATATATATATGTTCTCGTTTACCAAATATAAATAGTTTCTGGCGCGGGTTAAAAGTAATAATGCCCCTAGCCGTTCAGTCCGCATAACCTATCATTTGATCATTCAAATTTATTGGGAAACTGACATTATATTGCCGCTTTCATATATATATATATATATATATTTCATTCACGTAGCTATAAGGAAAATATCCATTATCGCATGTGGTTTTCTTTTTAAATTTTTGGGTTCCTAACAATTAATTTCATCTGTTAACACATGAATATTTCAAATATTCAGATAATTAGTTCCAAATTTTAATTAATTGGCCAGACTGTATCATTTACTGTCTTACACGAATATGAATCATAGGCGTTCTTTAGTAATGTATACGAGGTTAGAAAAGGTACAAACAGTATAGATTTAATAAATTCTATATGTAGGTGACAATAGCAGTTTTGTATCAACATATAATACTAAGCATACAGCATTAAAAAGCAAATGAACTGTTAAAAAGTTGAAGCATCCCATTACCTTAGACTAATATATGTTGTTCCAGTCGGCTTTTGCACATCTCGATTATTAGACTGAAAATTTATTATCTTGTCAATATCTGTAGTGAATAACTCTATTCATCAAGGCTCAATCCATCTACAACGATCAATTATGGTCGCGCAATCACACGCAGTGGACATGTTTTCACTCAAGTCTGAAAAACATCATACCTTAGTGCATGCAATTTATGTCTAGCTGCAACTAGAAAACAATCTGCAGAGAGCAACATCTCCGCAGGATTTCAGGCTTTTGAAACCACTAGAGATTTCTTGTAGTGGGCATGTTTTTCCTTCCTTAATTGCAAGAATCACTTCTTCAAAACTATATTCAACCTCTTTAGTTTTACTGTTGTTATAATCTCTTTTTGAAATTATTCTGTGTAAATGTTAGATTATTGCTTTTCTGTAGTCAATGTATTGTCTATACTACAATACGTGAAGATTCATCATACTCGAATTCCTATTAAAGATTCTTTCTTTCATCCTCTACAACCCCTAATATGCACTAATAATGACTTCAAATTAAAGCTTTGTTTGAGTAGATGTCCACCCAAGTCCTACAATTTTCCTTTACAAGAAACGTGTATTTCAATTAGAAGAAATTATTTTGGTCAAGGGCATGAACAAGACATTTGGTCAAGAGGGTCTAATCTTGAAAGGCTTTGAACAATTATTGCTTTACAATTTCTTTAATTAGTTGTCTTTAATTTTATTATATAGAGCGTTCTGAAAGCAAAAATTATTGGAGGAATCCTTGATATAACTTAACGAAATGAATCTTTATATGGGATAAGAGTACATAGTTGACCAAGATGAGCTAGACGATGGGCCCTACACTAGGACGTGGTTCGATCATGACAAGAATAGACTTCTCCATAATATAATTTGAATCTATTGGTTCGAATTCGACTTTGAATTTCAAGATTTGAGTTCCGGAGGGTAATCTTCTTCTCCATCTTTATATATAGGGTTTTTAATTTGTCGTTATTGGGAGACAATTGGATAGTATTTTGATTCTTACTTGAGACGTTCACTTAAATTTTCTTCTATATTTTATTATTCAGACTACTTTTGATCATCTTAATCAAATCTATCATTAGTTTTACTTTAATTATTGTTATTTTTATATTTCACTATTTCGTTTATCTCGGTTCGTGTCAGTTGGTATAAGAGCGAAGGCTCGGGTGTTGTTTTCACAAACCCACGTTCCCGTAATAAAAGACAAAAGAAAGTCATTATCCTTATTTTAAAAAAAATATAATTACGCTTCAGGTGGCGTCCCCCTTATATTGATCACAAAACCATTATCACAAAGTGAGAAATAAGATCATATAATATATAAATTAATCATTTGATCACGTAGAATATAGTGTAAGATAATTAATTTGTAGCCATAATAGAGATTAAAACACAATTATGGAATTAATCAGAGTTAGAGATCAAGGAAGCGTACCGTTAAACTCCATGGATTCAGAAGGTACAACAACCGGCGATCAAGCCTGAGACCAACTTCCACGATCCGCTAGTTACGAGCTCTCACAGCCCGGAGAACTTGACTGATGGGACGTCTACTGTTACCACGTATTCAAGAGGCAGAATACGCTAGTGTTTTTCTAATAGCTAGGGAAAGGGGGGTTGGCCTCTATTTATAAAGAGTGTCTACCCATCACAGGCCAATAGTTATTGGGCCTCACTTATCCACACACATAATATTTAATATTAGGCCTTTTATTTATCCACCACTTGGGCCACGTCACTATCTTTTCAGGCTATAACCAATTAACGTAAGTCCAAATTCTAACATTCTCCCACTTAGACGCCAACGTTAATTGAGAACAAGAAAATAATTTTAATTTTTTTTTTTTGAGTTTTAAGAAAATCATTTTGGAAAAATGATTTTAGACTCTACAGTGGCCACACTACTCACATAGCCAAGGATAGAATGACTCATATAACAATCCATCCAGTTTCAATAGAAAAGACTAACTATAAATCGTAGCAGGCATCACACCATTTTAAGGTACGAATCTATCTACGACCACATATGCTAGAATTTTCATCAACATGGATCAAACATGTGTGCTAAGCATATTATCTTTCTAATCAAGGTGAATATAGTCATACCTCTTAGAAGGAAATTATCCTCCAAGTGATATAATAACCATATCACCTCAGGAGCCTCCGAATTAAATGACACTAAAATCATATCACCTTAGGAGGTTTCCCTTGTGCCTTACCCAGGATAATCAAGGAAACAAGCAACAAAACTCAAAGATATCATGAGTTTATGCAATGTCCAATTGGAAATAAAAATAAATAAATTATCATGTTAGTCAATAAGCATAACAAATATGAAATAACACAAGCTTGCATAAAATTAGAATTTATGAAAAATAATATCTCAATCAGCAGCTACAAAATAACTCACACTGACTAAAGCACATCAAAAGACTCTAAAATACCCATGTTTTTAGCATGTTCATTAAACACAACAGGCCTAAGACCTTTAGTCAAAGGATCAACCAACATAGATTCTGTGCTAATATGCTCAATACGTATATCACCTTCTTTTACCGTACCTCTAACCTTAAGAAACTTAAGGCTGACATGCTTAGAGCCTCTAGTTCTCTTGTTATTCTTAGAGAAGAACACAGTTGCACTGTTGTCACAGAAAATAGTCACTGGCTTAGATATAAAATTCACAATTTGTAATTTAGTAAGAAAATTCTTCATCCAGACAACATGTGAAGCAGTCTCAAAACAAGCAATAAACTCAGCTTCCATTGTAGATGTAACAGTGATGCTTTGTTTATCACTTTTACAAGAAACAACACCTCCACCCAACATAAAATATACCCAGAAGTTGATTTCATAGTGTCTTGACAACCTGCGAAATTAGAATCTGAATATACAAGAAGATCCAAATCATCAACCTTTTTGTATACAAGCATGAAGTCTTTGGTGCGTTGTAGATATCTCATCACTTTCTTTGCAGCCACTCAATGTGCCCACCCAGGATTAGAAGAAAATATTCCCAACATGTTAACAACAAATGCAATATCAGGCATTGTACAAACCTGTATGTACATCAAACAACTAACAACACTTGCATATGGCACATCTTTCATGGTTCTCATTTCAACTTCATTTTTCGGACATTGATCTTTACTAAGTTTATCCCCTTTTACAACAGGTGCAACACCAGGTTTACAGTCTTGCATATTAAAAGTTTTAAGAACACTCTCAATATAGGAACGTTGTGATAAACCCAATAAACCACGTGACCTATCTCTTTTAATTTCTATCCCAAGAACAAAAGAGGCTTCACCAAGATCTTTCATATCAAAAGAACTAGACAAAAATTGTTTGGTCTCATTCATCAAGCCCAAATCATTCGTGGAAAGAAGAATATCATCAACATAGAGAAGCATAATAATGAAATTACCATTAGCTATTTTAAGATAAACACATTCATCAAGCTTATTCTCCACAAATCCAAAATTTGTAATAATTTTATCAAATTTCAAGTACCACTGCCTAGAGGCTTGTTTAAGCCCATATATAGATTTGTTAAGCTTGCACACTAGATGTTCTTTACCATCTTCTTTAAACCCTTCAGGTTGAACCATGTAAACTTCTTCAAGCAGACTCCCATTCAGGAAAGCAGTTTTAACATCCATCTGGTGGAACTCTAAATCAAAATGAGCCACAAGGGCCATCACAACTCTAAATGCATCCTTAGATGAAACAGGAGAGAAAGTTTCTTTATAATCAATACCTTCTTTCTGAGTGTAACCCTTAGCAACCAACCTTGCTTTATAACGGTCTATGTTTCCCTTGGAGTCTCCTTTAGTTTTAAGCACCCATTTGCAACCAATAGGCCTAAAGCCTACAAGCAATTCAACTAACTCCCACACTCTATTATGTTCCATAGAGCGCATTTCATCTTTCATTGCCTCACGCCATTTATCAACATATGAAGAAGAAATAGCTTGAGCATATGATAAAGGATCAGTTAACTCTCCAGTATCACTAAGATTTTCAGTCACATACACGATAAAATCATCAGAAATGGCAGACCTTCTTTCTCTTTGTGACCTGCGAAATGGTTCATTGTGAACATCTTATTCAGGAACTATGAGATCTGCGTCATTGTTCCCTTGATTCTCCCTCTCATGAATGGGCCGGTTTACCACGTTTTCATGTACAACAGGTACGGGGACAATGACTTCCTTCTCTTTCAATAGAATTTCCTTACCACATGAACAATCACAATCACAAACATCATGCTCAAGAAATTTTGCATTAATAGACTCAACGATTCTAGTGCCACGCCCAGGACAGAAAAACCTAAAACCTTTAGAGTGATCAGGATAGCCTATAAAGAAACAACTGGTAGTTTTAGGATCAGTTTTCTTTTCAGTGGGTGAATAAATACGAACTTCAGGTGGACATCCCCAAATATGAAAATGATTCAAGCTAGGTTTTCGGGTTGTCCATAGTTCAAAGGGAGTTTTCAAGACAGATTTTGTAGGAACTCTATTCAGGATATAGCTAGTTTTTTTTAAGGCTTCACCCCAAAGATACTCAGGTAACCTAGTCCTTGACATCATACTTCTCACCATTTCCATGAGAGTACGATTCCATCTTTCAGCCACACCATTCTGCTCAGGAGTCCCTGGCATGGTATATTGTGCTACTATCCCACATTCTTGCAAAAATAAAGCAAAAGGTCCCATACATTGACCAGAATCATCATATTTTCCATAGTACTCACCACCACGGTCAGACCTCACTATCTTAATGGACTTCCCAAGCTGTTTTTCAACTTCAGTCTTGTAAATTTTAAACTTATCAAGTGCTTCAGATTTTTCTTTTAAAAGATATATATAACAGTATCTTGAAAAGTCATCAATAAAAGTAATAAAATACTTATGATTGGTGAAAGTAGGTACATAAGGTCCACTAATATCAATATGAATAATTTCTAAGAGTTCAGAGCTCCTAGTGGAACCCTTTCTCTTAACCTTGGTCATTTTACCCTTGACACAATCCACACAAGTTTCAAAATCTTTTGGATCAAGAATAGGTAAAATATTTTCCTTTACCAACCGTTCAATTCTTTCTTTAGAAATATGACCAAGACGCCTATGCCATAACAAGTAAGATGTTTTATTCATAGCAGACCTTTTGTGGGCAATATTTTCAACATGCATTGCAGAAAAAGTTTAATTCAAAATATTCAAGCGATATAGACCATCACTTAAAAAGACATCATCAACAATATGTGAATCACAGGAAATTTTAATAATACCATTATTTTATTGAAATGAATAACCAGCTTTGTCCAAAAGTGAAACTGAAACTAATTTCCGTCTCATCAACGGTACAAAAACAGTATTTTCTAAAAGAATACTAGAATTATTTTTAAAAGGTAAAATAATTGTCCCTATAAAATCTACTTTTGCTTTGAGTCCATTGCCCACAACAACACTGGCTTCATCCTCTTTTGGCTTTCGTCTGCTTACTAGATCCTGATTTCTTTTTCAAAGGACAACCAGATTTCTTATGACCTACTTGTTTGCAATCCCAACACTTGATTTCTTTCTTAATTACAGCTTGGGACCAAGAGGATTATGACACTGACCTTGGTTAACACCAGGCCTATTAGTATGACCACTATTACCACCTGGACGATAAAACTGCTATGTTTCTTTTTATGAAATTTGGGTCCACATTTTCTTTTATAAGAGGGATAATCAGCTGATCTGGACGAACTAACAAAGTTCACTACAACCTCAACTTTTTCCTTTTGGATCCTCCCTTCCTCTACCACACAAACAGTAATAAGCTCATCAACAGTCCACTTATCCTTTTGTGCATTATATGTTGTCTTAAGCTGGTTAAATTGCTCAGGAAGGGACCTTAGGGATTGGTGAATAAGAAAATCATCGGTAATGGTTACACCTAAATTATTCAGTTTGGTAGCAATGTTAACCAATTTCATAATGTGATCACGGACATTACCTACAAGGTCATACTTTATGGTAGACAGGGAATCAATTAGGCTACCTATCTCAACTTTATCAGATTCTAGGAATTTCTGTCCAATGGAACTTAAGGAATCTTTTGCATTCCCATTATCTTTAATTGCACCTTTTATGTGATCAGAAACGGATCTCTTCATGATCATAAGATTCAATTTGTTATCCTTCATCCACTTTTCATACTTAGCCTTTTCATCAGCAGTGTTAGTAGTTGTAGGTTCAACAGATTTCTGTTCAGTCAATGCAAAGTCCAGGCCCATCAGGCCTAATACTATTTCGACATCTTGTTTCCACTTCTTGTAGTTGCTACAAGTCAGAGTTTCAATGGAATTCAACAGAGTAGTCATGTTGTTAACAACTGTATAAGAAAACAACACAAAATAAGATAAAATTATGGGCAGGAATATATAAATCAAAAGAGTCAAAGACATCCATTACACCCCTCCTTTGGGTAGATGCAACTATCTCCCCTTTTAAAAAAAAATATCAAGGAGTCCAAGGCATTCATTGCACCCTCACCTTTAGGCAAGAGATACAAAGCCTCCCCCTTATTATCCAAGAGTACAAGGCATACATTGCGTCCTTCCTTTAGGTAAGAGACACAAGACCACCTCTTACAACAAATTGTCCTTATCTTTTATTTTATTTTATATATATATATATATACACATGAGAATCCAAGATATTAAGTTTCATCCTTTGGGTTGAAATATAATATCTTATCTCATAAATTAATTAGTATCACTAGTATCAAAAGGTAGATAACCTCCAATACTAATGTAACTTTTTAAGGACAATTTAGACATGGTACACATAGAATATTTCAATGACTCAAATAAATATAACACTTTGGTGGAAACTATTTATTAATCATAAATCTCAATCTATGTATTAAATGATCTCAGTATATAATATTATGAACTTTTCAGTGGCCCCAAATATATAGATCACTTTGGTGACACTATTTATTAATCACAGTTTCTTAGTTATACACGTTAATATATGTTATAAAACACTCATATACTCAAACTTTTCTATATATTTATTAATTTTATTCTCTGATTGAAAAAACTAAAAGTACCAAAGCAGAAGGTTTAAGGATACATAATCAACTGCTACGTTTAACATGCAGACAACTAAACAATTTCTTGTTCCTTTAACGAATAGCAGATCGTTCTACCGTTAAAGTGAACGATCAAAGTGGCAGCAAAAATGAGATCCTTGATTAGGGACCATACTGTTTCTATGATAAATACAACATCCATGTCAATAAACCAAACATTGAATTTATCCATCAAATGAAAAAATTAAAATAATAAAGAACATGCGTTGGATAAGAAGTGTACACAAGACAAAATAAAACATCATATTGTCTTCTGCCGCCATCGACTTTCATAAGCCAAATTTATGTGATTAATTTATTTTAATTGTATTATAAAGGCCACGAACATAATTAGAATTCTTTCAACGAAGAAAGAAATTCTGTTTCTTTCGCTGCCTCTAATACATTCTCCTAAAACAGTTACAACGTGCGGCGACGGAACAACTTTGGTGAAAAAGAGTATCGTACCATCGTTCAAGTTCACAACGATAACTTTTCCTTTAAAACCCTAGATTAATTCATGATCTTAATCCCTAACTATGGTGGCTCTGATACCAATTGTAAGATAATTAATTTGTAGCCATAGGAGATATTAAGACACAATTATGGAATTAATCAGAGTTGGAGTTCAAGGAAGCATACCGTTAAACTCCATGGATGTAATGACCCGACCGGTCGTTTTGAGAATTTAAGCTCCGCTCGGGGGTATAAGGTCATAAGAAGCCTCGCCTTGTGTATATCGACCTGTGTGCGTGGTTAGATTCAGTTACCGGAAAATCCGGAGTCGAATTGGGAGAAAAATTTCAGTTTTAGGAGCTTAAGTGATGAAAGTTGACCGGAGGTTTGACTTTTGTGTAAACGACCTCGGAATGAGTTTTGGTTAATGCCAACAACTTCGTATGATGATTTTGGACTTAGGAGTGCGTTCATAATTGGTTTTGGAGGTCCGTAGAGTGATTTGAGGTTATTTGGCGAAAGTTAGAATTTTGGTGTTTCCGGTCGATAGGTGAAATTTTGATATCGGGCCCGAAATGGAATTCCGAGAGTGGATGTAGGTCCGTTGTGTCATTTGGGATTTTTCTGCAAAATTTCACGTTAATCCGGGTTGAATTGATAGGTTTCGACGCGAGTCTTGATATTTGAAGTTTTGAAAATTCCTAAGTTTTATTTTTGGTTTGATTCGTTGTTTTAGTGTTGTTTTACATGTTTTGAAACCTCGAGCGAGTCCGTGTTAGGTTATATGACTTGTGTGTGTGGTTGTACGGGGTCCCGGGGGCTTCGGGTGTGTTTCGGATGGGTGTCGGGTCCATTTTCCTTATTTTTGAACAGCTGGAATTTCCATCTGGTTTCCTTCTATGTGATCGCATAGGAGTAGTCGCGATCGCATAGTGTCTATTTGGGCAGCCCAGGTTTTCTTAATCGCGATCGCATAGTCTAATTCGCGATCGCACAACTTGAAGACTTCACTCTACGCGATCGCATGCTCATGTTCTCGATCGCATAAGTATATTTTCCCCTTCTTCGCGATCGCATCTTCACAATCGCGATCGCACAATGCTATTTTAGCAGTGACCATAGACCTCTTCTATGCGATCGCATCAACTCATTCGTGATCGCATAGTACCCTTTTTCCAGCAGCAACTTTCCTCTCCGCGATCGCGATGCTTTAATACCTGGGCAGAACAATTTTAAACTCAAAATCGGGGTTTCACCATTTTAAACATATTTTAACTTCTAGAACTCGGTTCTGGGCGATTCTTTGAGGGTTATTCATACAAATCAAATGGGTAAGTTTTCTTCCACTATAATTAATTATATTTCATGAATTAGTTCTTGTTTTTATCATTTAATTTGTGTTTTGGGTTGAGGGAATTGTGGGTTTTGAAAGAAAACTTCTAAGAGGAAATTTCATGATTTGAAAGACCAAATGAAATCGGAATTCGATAAAATTAGTATGGGTGAACTCGTATCGGAATGGGTAACCGGAATTTATAAAATTTGTCGGGTTCCGAGGTGCGGTCCCGGGGGTCGACTTTTGGGTCGATGTTTATAAATTAGTAAAGATTGAAACTTTATTATTCGGAATCATTCCTTATACGTGCTATGTGTGTTTTAAAGTTGTTTTAGTTGATTTTCAGCCGTCCGGAGGTCTTTCCGCCCGAGAAGTTCACTTTTGAGTATCCGGTTGTCATCTTTGAGGTAAGTATCTTGCCTAACCTTGTGTGGGGGAAACTACCCCTTAGGATTGAGTCTTCTATGTTGACCGTAGCCCGCGTACGCGAGGTGAAAAGTGCGTACTCAGACTTATTTGCAAATAGATTGCCCCTTTAGGATTTTAGGTCCTTATGTTCCCTGCGTATGAATTTGAATCCTTGAATTCTAGTTTCACCTCTTCCTGCTCAAATTGGAAGTTAATTGCTTAGCGTTTCCTTTGCTTCTTATTTGTTCTTAATGGACTTAAATGCATACTTTGCCTTTCCTACCGTTATGCCATATCTTTCTTCATACACTGCTTATTTGACTAAAACTAACCCTATAATTTTTTAACAGTAATTGGAATATCTATACGTTGGTGTCAAGCATGCTCGTGAGTCGTACATGGTGATTTAAATGATTTTCCCTTAAGTGCTACTTGAGTCGAGTTGATGACCGTCCATGTTGATGATATTTCTTGGGTGTTGCCTATCTGTTGAGCATTCGTTCAAGCTGAGTTTATTCGGCGAAGCTAATTGTCTAAGTGAGATTGATTATAGCTGATTCCCTTGCCGGGATGATTTGGTTTTCTTTGGTTGTGAACTTGAATATATAGAACCGTTGCTATATTTGCCTTGTTTTACCCTCGTTATGCTGTTCTCTTTGTGCTTGGCATTCCTTTCAGTGGCTACATCTTATGAGTGAGTTTTTTCCATTCTTGCGATTCAAGTCTTGTATTGATTTGCTCATCGCACCTTGCATTCGGTCTTTGTTGCTTTTGTGCTTGTTGTGGCAATGTATGTTGTTTTGTCGCATTCTGGTTGTTCTCTTCAGTGGCTGCATTGCATATTTAAATTGGGACTACGGACGAGATTCTGGGAGCCTTCCCCCTGTACTGCATCGCATATTTAAATTGGGACTACACATGAGATTCCGGGAGCTTTCCCCCTGTACTGCATTTCATATTTAAATTGGGACTACGGAAGAGATTCCGGGGGCTTTCCCCCCTGTACTGCATTGCATGACAAATTCTGAGTTACGGACTGAGTTCCGGTGGTTTATCTTTGAGGAGATTTGGATCGAAAGATATATATATATATATATATATAGCTGAAAAGCAATTATCTCCAGGAAAAGTTATGCCTGAAGGACTTCTATTTCGAAAGAATATTTGAAAAGTATTTGTCTTGCAGAAAAGTGATATTTGAAAGAGCAGTATTTTTTGAAGCGACTATGCTTTAAAGATTCCTCTTTATAAAAATAAATATACATTCAGAGGAAGTATGTTTCATAGAAGAAATTTCTCTATTCCGAAATGATTTTATCTTTAAAGCTTTCGAAATAAACTCACGACTTAAAAGGTTTTCGCTTGAAGGTTTGACCAGCTTTATTGAGTTTATTGGCTAAGGCTTGATGTGAATAAATTAATGCAGTACTGAGTTTTAGTGTTTTATTGGGTTGTGATTCCCGACATTTGGCTTGCATTCTTCCATTCTCTTTGCGGATTCCTATTATGATGTCCGTTGATCGAAATTGCTGAATTTTCTTCCGTATTATTCTATCATACCGTTAATTATATCGAAAAATCTTTAGATTGATATTATGTTTCAGTCATTCTGATATTTACACCTTTTTACTTGATAGACCAGTAGTGTCTTGACTAGTCCTCGTCACTACTCCACCGAGGTTAGTCTTGATACTTACTGGGCATCGCTGTGGTGTGCTCATACTACACTTCTGTGCATTTTGGTGTGCAGATCCAGGTATCTATTGTTAGTAGCTGTGCAGGTTCATTGACGAGGAGACTCAAGGTAAACTTGTTGCTGCGTTCGCAGGCTTCAGAGTCACCTTCCTTTTTATTTCAACTGTACTTACTTATTTCTAGATAGTTGTATTTAGATTCGGTAGAAAGATTTCGTAGAGCTTATGACTTGTATTTACCGGGTTTTGGGAAAATGTAAACTCTGTCAAGATTTCTATATCGAGACTGTTATAATTCCTTTGTTATTGTTATTGTGGTTAAATGTTAGGCTTACCTAGTCCCTAAGACTAGGTGCCATCACGGTACCCAACAGACGGAAATTTGGGTCGTGACAATGGATTCAGCAGGGACAACAACCGACGATCAAGCCTGAGACCAATTTCCATGATCCGCTAGCTACGCGCTCTCACATCCCGGAGAACTTGACTGATGAGACGTCTACCGTTACCACGTATTCAAGAGGCAGAATACGCTAGGGTTTTTCTAATAGCTAGGGAAAGGGGCGTTGGCCTCTATTTATAAAGAGTGCCTACCCATCACAAGCCAATAGTTATTGGGCCTCACTTATCCACACACATAATATTTAATATTAGGCCTTTTATTTATTCAGTACTTGGACCACGTCACTATCCTTTCAGGCTATAACCAATTAACGTAAGTCCAAATTCTAACGTATAAGTCTTACAAGAGGCAAAAATGTGGAACTTCTTGAAGATTATCAGATCAATAATTAGGTTTTTCTTTTTGATACAGAAAGCAAGAAGAGAGACAGGGCCCTACTGTTGGATTTCATTGCTCTTTAATTTAACAATTGCGAAAGGCATATATTCTCCGGACTTCAATGCTTTGTCTTCTTCTCTAGACACCCCTTTAAATCCTGCAACTTTAGACCCTCCTTTTAAGGGCTTTTCCAAATCTGTGTAACTTTGAGTTACATAATTTAATCCTTTGAGAGAAAGTTGTCTTCAAATATTATACACTGTTGTGACCAAAGCCAAAAGTATTGGTCTTTGGGTCAAAGTGATTCTTTTCGCTTTAGATACACCACACCAATATATCTTCCTACAACAACAATAACATACCCAGTAATATCCTATACCGTAGAGTTCAGAGAAGGCAATGTGTACGCAGACCTTATCCCTACCTTGTGAGGATATAAATGTTGTTTCCAATAGACCCTTGGCTTAGGAAAGCATAAACACCACATTAATGAAAATATAGACCATTACGGACAGTATCAAGAAGCCATATAAAAGCAGAATAAAAACAACCAGATAGTAATTAAGGTGATCAACAATAAAAGAAACAGAGCGGAGTTAGGATTTGACGTTCATGGATTCTTAATTTATCACGTCGCTTGTAGCTTATCTTAGTTACTAGATTAGCAATCAAATGTTTATATACATTTAACAGATTTTTTAAATACAAATACAGAATTTAAGCAAGCATTTGAACCCGTATAAAATAGGCTAGCTCCGTCCGTGAAAGTAAAGATAATTTTCTGTGACCATAGTGTAAATCTCGAATCATGTTCAAAACTCCATTCAAATTCAGATGATTAGCTAGGTTTAGACAGTTTTCAAGCAATTATTTAAGTAGAAATCTCTTAACATTGATAATGATAGTGCTAATAAGTATTCGTACTATAGTACTGATGGTTTTGACCTCAAAGTTGACCGATTATTACTTGCAAATAAAGAAGATTGTTTTTATTATGTGATGGTGATAGAACCCTAAAGTCATCAATGATGACAAAAGTGCTTTTGATGGGAGTAATAGAAGTTAATTAAATACTTCATATTCTCAAGATTTAGAAATTTAAAAGGAAATAAAAAAAAAACACAAGAAATTGGTGTTTGAGTGTGTGACAGTAGATGCACAGATCGATAGGAATATTCTGTTTTTTTTAATCTTATTTTATTTCTATATACAGTTATTTTAAATGATTTTCTTGTATTAAATTGGGGATTAATGTCATATGCCTTTTTAATCAATCAACCATTAAAAATTATTATTTTTAAAAATGCACTCACTTTGAATGAAAGGCCAAATGTTTACTCAATAATTTGGCACTTGTGGGGACCAAAAGGTATGTATGGAGTTCCCTACTTGAATTTTCTAATGTTAACTTTTCATATCTAAAGGAATATAAGTACAAGGCTCATCTTCTTTGGGCTGTTTATTGTAACCTTTTCTGAAAGTTAGTTGTCTGAACTTGTCAAATTTGTATTTCTTTTCTCTTTTTATCTTTAATCTCAATCTAGTGTGAAACTTCACATTTTTAGTTTTCCAAAACTGCATTATTATATACTTTTTGTGGTAAAATATTATCATATGAAAAAAGACTAAAGATAACTGTCAATAATAAGCAGAACTAGTTCCCTGAAAATAAATAAAACATACAACATGGTATGAGAGGTTAAACTAAATTTGATAGTATAGGGGTGGCATCACAAATCCATTTAATCTGCCTAACTTGCTCAAGGTTGGGCCGGTTATTGATCCATCCATTTGTTGAACTTCGTTCATTGTGACCCACCCATCTTGATCCAGCCATCTCAGCCCATTTATGGTTGGGCTGATTTTTAGCGTAAATTGATCCATGTGTAACTTTGTTAGAATATCTTTAACAATAATTCTTTTTTGTTTGATATATTATCTATGACCATGACAAAAAAAAGTCTTATTTGATAATTAAATAATTCATAAGAAAATAATCACATCAATTAAAGGTTGGCAAGAGGTGTGAGGGTTGGGCTATGAGCCAAATTTTAGCCCATCTTGACCCAGTCAATCTCACCTCACGTAACTTTTGGGTAAGTCATTAACCCGTCCATTTAATGACGCGGCCCATTGAGACATGCACAAAATCAGTCCAACCCGCATATGACACGCCCAATTGATAGTGCAAAATTCTTTACACTATTTCTTAATATAGACACAGGGCAGCTCAAGCACATATGTGACCTAAAGCCAAAATTTAATGTGAGACCTACGTTTTTAATAAAAACGTTATAATATATATATATTCTTATTTGAATTCTATTTTTCTAGGTTATTCCGATGCAAAGTTGTAATGAATTTTTTATAATCGATTTTCTTCTAATAATATTTTTTCAATTAATTATATAGTCAGCTTAGTTAATCTTTCTTAATAAATTTTTGATCTTAGAAAAGATTATATCCTATGTAAAAAACCTTCTTTCCACTGATTCTATTTAATTAGTTCTAGAAATCTACGGAATCGACTTTTAAAGGGAATGAAAAGTGACAAGGCGAAGAGTGGATCTTAAAACTATCATTGAAAGCTAAGGTTTAATCAAAGTTTGAAGGAACGTTTGGTAGGAGTAAAACACAAAATGGTGGGGAAAATCTGTAGCAGAGAAACAGCTTTTTTTATGAAATCAAAATCTTGGAAGATAGTGATTACTGAGAATTAAAGATTATGAAAAGGTGACAAGCCAGTAAAAAGAAAAGCTAATAAATTAACCAGAAAGTTATTACTATAATTTATAGTAACTATTACTATCAAAATGTTCTTTTTCTTTTCCCTATTTTTCTAAACGCATGCACGCATCTTCGTCATGTTGTTGTCTCTTTCAGTGTTCGTGTGTCAAAATAGTAATACCAGCATATTGTATAAAGGGATTTTTTTTTTATTTTTTTTATATTTTTGAAATGCAGACTACTACAATTTCAAGAAAAGAAAATAAGAAATATTAAAATTCTTTCTCAATTAAATACATATTGTTGATCTTTTCCTTTTCTTTATGTGATCATCCACGTACTGGAACTGAATTCTCTCCACTATATTCACATATTTTCATAAATGAGTTGATGAGATATTCATTTTCTGGTTCCTTTTGAATCTTTTTTGTTTCCTAACACATGGTATATTCATGAGGAGTCTGTACGGTGTTTCAAACTCGACTTCCTACTAATTTTCTACCATAATCTTCGACCTTATATTGATCTTTCTATTTAGGGTCATGTCTTCAGCAGTGGCGAAAGCAGAATTTTTACTAAGGGAATTCAAAAATTACAAAAGATAAACACGCAATGAAGCTACAAAAGCTCAACACCTAATATATATACATAAAAATAATAATTTAACCTTATACCATATACAATATAATATTTGGCGAAGGAGTTTCGACCGAACTCCCTTCGGCCATCTAGCTCCACCCCTGATCCTCGATTAGTTGTTTTCTCCTTATATAGGTTTGAATAATCTTTACTTCATTAACTGATTTTTTTAGTTGAATTAGGTTTAACAATACTTTTAAATTTTGTTCTTTTCAAGGGGAAAGGTGTGTAATTTTGGACATGATATAAAATAGTAGTATAAGCAGTGAAGGGATGTGTGGGGAATAGGGGCATGCTGCTGAAAGGGTAAAAGCAAAAAGGGTAATTGGGATAAAGCTTGCCCATACTCTGATTATCTCACATTCCCCCATCGACCTTTTCCTCCGATCTGAACTTTTGTGGGGCCTTATCTTCTTATATATATTACAGTATATATATATATATATATATATATATTATATTAAATTAATATGTTGCGCTTAATTCTTTGATGGAATATTGACAGCTTAATCAAGCTTTTATAATACTTTATGTATGAGTGTTAGTACTTAGTAATAATAAACTCTGCCTACTTTATATCATCTTACTCGATAAAAAACATATCTCAGTTTGATCAGTAAGCACAAAGAGACAAAATCCTCAGTTTAATTAAGAGAATAAAAAGAAGTATCTCCACCCCCCTCTCTCCCCTCCTTGCCCTTTTCCTATGGAGTAATAAAGTATACTATAAGTATGTATTTACACCATTCTTGAAGTTTCAGAGAAGATGCATAAAACAATGAATATCTGCTGGCAAGTATAGATCTTAATAGAACACGTTGGACGCATAGGAAAAGAAAATAAACAAATGGATATATAGGTGTAGGCGATGAATGAACGGGTTGAATCAAATTTGATAAATGAATTATGATCAAATTTGCCAAAAGTATTTGGGTCAAGATGGGTCATATAGCAATTCATAATCCAACGTCCAATATGATAGGATTTTCCTCCTTTTTTTATTTTACACTTACTGAAAAAATGTGAAAGTTAATGTAAGTTTTATAAATTATAGCTTATAAAGTTCTTTTAAATTTACAATTTTTATTTATTAATCTCCAAATCTAACATCTGTGTTTGAATTTGAATTGCATTTTGACCCATCAGGGTATATAAATATTGACCCATCAAGATAGACAATTTTGACCCGCTTTGACCAAATATTTGATGAGCTGCCTCCATTTTAACCGTGAATCAAATCAACAAATATGTCATTACTCAATCAACTTAAACTTGGATGGGTTGATATGTTGGTAACACGAACATTCTGCCTATGGTAAGGCCCAACAAAGGGGCTAGGTTAACGCTGGTTGAAGTTATGGTCGAACATGACGCTTGCTTGGTGGACTTGGTTAAGAACTAAAGTTGTGTCCTTGCTATATCACCTATATCTTTTGGCATGTTGGTAAACGCTTGATCCTAATGAGTGGTATCAGAGCCAGGATCATGGGTTCGATTCCCAAGGACAACATGCTGCATGAGGCATGTGCAGGGAGGGGGATTATAGGGTAACGCCAACATCCTTGTTTATGGCAAGACCCACGAAGGGGCTAGGGTAGCCTGGATCGGAGTCATGGTCGAACATCACGCTTACTTGATGAACTTGGTTAAAAAATAAAGTTGTGCCCTTGCTATTAGTTATAGTTTTTGACATAATGGTAAGCGCTCGATCCTAACAATTGAGTGAATTACTAAAAACATGTTGATTTTGCCATAACGATATAGGTATTACAGTCAGACTTCTCTATAACAACATCCATATATAACAACACTTCACTATAAAAGCCAAGCTTGTTTTCGAAACTAATTTTTATGTTATGTTATAAAATATATGTTCTCTGTAACAGCTTTTGTTAAAACATTCAAAAATATTTGAAACAAGCGAGGTTGTTAGAGGTTTGAATGTAGTTGACTAGGTTCTCTTCCTTTTACTGCACAGAAGGCTAGCTTGACTAGATCCTAAACTAAAGGGTCTAAATAGGTACTGGTATTGGTTTACCATTTATGGAGTACATCTTTCCTAAATTAGATAATTAGTTGTAGTAGTACATTATACATGAAGATGTATGCATGTAAAAAGGGGGATTTGTTATGTAAACTTGTGACTCTCCATATATACGTAATGAAGCTTTTTCATGACTTTTTTCCGAACATTAAAACAGATAATATGTACACAAAAATTAGAGGGAACATTTTTCCAATCTAGTGTACAAATGTGTGCTGAAATAAATGAAGTCGAACGTACATATATCACTTCAATAAAAACTAAAGTATCAAATACTTCCTTAAATAGATATTGAAGAAAGAGAACATTTGTCTGAAAAAATAGTGGAAAATAACACCTAATTAATTAAGATGTTCTATTGAATTATATCTAGTATAATACAAAGATCTATTCGATAAAATTTATTTGGGGATGGCATGCATAGTTTTAACGTAGAATAAAGATCTATAATGATCCTTTGGTATCTCTTCCGCTAAAATATGAACTTTTCAGGGTTTTGAAAATAATTTAAGATCATATAACAAAAATGAATATTTAAAGAACCAAAAAAAGAGAATGATGATGTCATGGAAAGGTCAAATTGACATCATTATTTCATTAGTAGTCCCATAGCGTGGTGTACTGAAGGTGTGTCCCATTGGGCTACTTCTCCTGAAAAAAGTACAATATTTTTTTGCAAATGGATGTATGCAAATATATGATGGCTTTCTCCAATATTTGGTCCCCCATTTCCTCTTTATTTTTTTGTTTCATTAGCTATTATTTTTTGTTCAATTCTTCTTGGGTTTATATGAATTCTTCTTCAACCCCTGTTCCTCTTCATTTACGTACACGTAGTTTTCATACACTTGAGTGCTGTGCCTCTCCTTTAGTTCTACTCTGGAAAGTAATCAAAAACGTTTTATCAGTTTGTCCTTGTAACATTTCAACCTCTGCATCTAATCTTTTCATCGGATAAGAAATTCAACATGTTTTAGTTTCGAGTCTGAAAATGAAGAAATTCTTGGTAAGAAGCTTTGTTCCTTAAATGACATACGTGGTGCTAATCTAGATACTTGGGCCGTGATTTCGAACATCAGATGATTAAACCAAGAAAAAAAAGTATATACGGAATTAAAATACTGGATAACTCTAGGTTTCGGGTAGCGCTCATGTTGTTAGCCTCTAAGAAGTTCTCATGACTAATTATTACATAATGACTAATTAAGTGAAACTATTATTTAAGAATATATATATGTGTGTGTGTTTGTGTGTTGAGACGCTCTCAAGACATGACTACTTTCTACTAAAAAACCAAAACTAATTAAGCTCAAAATATTTAGAAAGATGCTCACAAGAAATGCTACTTTCTACTCAATTTCGATAGATTAAGAAATATAAACAATTATATGTTGGGGGCATTGAACCATCACATAATTAATGAACTTAAGCTTAGAGTTCTTATCTAATATTTCAATGTAATAGATACTGTTGTTCCTTTTTAGCACAACTACTTTACAAAGAAAATTGTTTTTCATATGTGTTTTTTCTTTAAAGGAAAAGCATTTCACTATTTATAACTTCATTTTATTTTCTTGAATATATATAGTATGGACCACATGAATAATAATGGAAAGGTAAGCATATCCAATTGGCCATTAGCAGGAAGCATTTTTGTGTTGTGTTTTAAGATACCGACCAAAACTCAGTAGTATACAAAGACTTCTCAAAGATTAACATGTGGGTATGAAAGAAAGAGAAGGAACAATCAAAAGAAGTTAACATGGTTGCTATCATTTCTCTTCTCACAAAAGTCTTGGGATTGAAGGCAGCAGCACCAGGCATTTTTAATCATAGCCTTAGGGGAATTATAATCATCTCCCTGTAATTGCAGTCACCCAAAATACCTAGCCCCCCTTACCCCTCCACCTTAAAAAAATAATACAATTATTTATAAGAGTTTTGGAGACAAGAGTGGGAGACATGAAATTCGTTTTTATATTGTGAAGGTGCAAAAAGTTTGGCAGAAGAAAGGAAATAAATAGTATACATTATAGTATATCTTATATATATCCTATTTGTCCATTACAATATTATCCACATTTGACAACTTAATTTAGACAACAATAACAAGTGAAATTCTGCAAGTAAGGTTTGGAAAGAGTAGTTTATAAGTAGACCTTACCCTTATTTTAGAAAAGTAATAAATTTTCTCCGACATACCTTCGGTTCAGAAAAAATGAAAAAAAATTAAACAATAGAAATAAGCAATACCAACAATAAAAGCCAGAAAGATAATAACAACAATTCGTGCCAGAAAAATAGATGGAAGGTTAACACCGACAATAGAAAGCTATTGATTTAAAACTTCTCGTTTTACACTTAAAAGAGATGCTTTTACAGTTATAAAAATTGTCATGAAACGTAAGACCATAAGTTCTAACTGTATTTTTGGATATGTGGTAATTAAATTTTTTATTTCTTTCTTAAAATTCGTGTCTAACTAAACAACGTCGATATATAAAATAAAATAGAGGGAGTATATATCATGAGAGTTAAGGGTTCTATCTCTTCTTGTTCTTGCTTGTTTTCTTTCTTTTCAAGGTTTGCTTTAAGACCCTTTGAGACATTGAATGAGTAAGAACAAGACTTATATGGTGAAAAGTTGCTTAAAGTGAAGATGATATATATATGTGGTTGTCACCTTACATAACAAATTTGTGTATGTTAATTGCCTTTTTTGAGTTAAATATAGTATAGTAGTAGCAGAGAGGAGCTAGCTAGCAAAGTTTTTTTTTTTTTTGGAAGAGAGAAGATAGAGGAGGAGAGAAGCTTGAATAACTTTTGCCTTTTAATTATTCTTCATCTTGGGATTTTCAAGTGCCTTAAAAAACAAAGCCAAAAAAGCAAAGCAAAAGCAAACTTCTCAATATTTTTTTTTTTTAAATTATGGAGCCTGCAAATCTCCATCACCACCATCAACAATATCATCAACTCCAGTTCCAAGATCAACTTCCTCTTGGTATTTCTCCTAATTCTTCATCTTCTAATTCTAGCTATGGAGATGCAACAAACACTACACATACTTGGACCCCATGTACTATCTTGTAAGTCACTTTAATTCTCTCTCTCTCTCTAAAAATAAAAGAGAGACACTATACTTTAGTTATGGTGTTTGATATGAATGATTATATTTTGGCTACTTGCAAGAAAATCCCATTATTATGATCTATCTTTAAGAAAAAAATGACTTGGGAATATTGGAATCTCTTCTCTTATCTTTTTAAAAAAAAAAAAACATTCTTTGTTGATTTGATGTGCAACAAATAGAAAGTTCCCTTAAATTCCTTTTTCTTTCATTTTTCATGGACCAATATTTACATTAATCTTGAAACTTTGATTATTACTTTTCCTCAAAAAAATAGTGCTAGATTTTTTTTCTCTTTGGTTTTCCATTAATATTCTTAGGCTAGCTATTGAACTTTCACTTTTATTTTATCTAATCTTTTTTCCTTTTTATAGGAACAATGCTGGAACTAGTCTAAGTTCATATTGTAGTGGAGCTATCAATAGTACAAACTCAAGTGATCCATTATTATTAAGGCAGCAGCAGCAGCAACAAAGTAGCACAAACTTAGTTTCTATGACTCAAGATTTGGGGTTTCATTGGGCTAATAACAGTGTTAGCAGCCAATTAGTAAAGCAAGAAACATCATTAGATTCATACCCAAGATTCACTCAAATGTTGAAAAGTCCATCAAATATAGAGGAAAGAGAATTGAGTGATATGAATGCTAAACTTTTGTTTGGAACTCTTTCTAATTCTGGATGTCAAATGATCAATACTGGGCTTCAACTTTATCCTGGAGATCATAATCTTCTCTACTCCTCAAACTCTAGTAGTACTACTAATAATAGAGGGAAATTAATTAGTCAGATATATCCCACAATAAATGTATCCAACTTGAATATAAATCAAGCATCATATTTAGCAAATTCTAGTTCTTTGGATATGAATTTACAGCCGTTGGATCTCATCAATTCTTCAAGATATGGAGGGAGCTTTAGCCAACCATATGGCTTAACAAATCATTTCCAGCATTCATCAAGTGAAAGTCCAGTAGATAGCTCCTCCAGTGTTAGTATTTCTTACTTATTTCTTATCTCATTTTATGCAAATTATGGCTTGGTCACATTTGAAATACTAGTGCTTAAATATTGGAAAACGTGTGGATTTTCACTCACAGAACTTCAATTTTTTTTACAACTAAAATATATGGCCAATTAAAAAATTTCAAATATTTTTTTTCATGTTAACTAAAAATTACTTTTTTTTTTCAAGTTCAAAACTACATACTATCATAAACGAACTATCTTCTTCTCAAACGTCACTGTCCTTTTGTTTTTCTAGTTTATTTGATTTTGCATGCATTCAATGTGCATTACTGACTACGTTGCTAGCAAGTAGGAGTCAAGCAATTTACCTTAAGCTTAATAAGGTCATATATACTTGCATTGAATAATAGTAATATATATCTAAGGAATTGAAAGATAATTAAACAAACTAAAACTATCATTTTCTGTGGATACTGTTTGTGATCCTTAAGAACTTGAAAGGGGAAAGCCAGAAATCTTTTTTTCTTTTCCTTTTTCACTTTTTGAATAATTTGCAAGAAAAGAGAAAGCTTTTCTTTTCTCATATTAAAGGTTACTTCAGCTTTATACATTTATATGCCTCTTTATCTTTTTTTTTTTGCCCTCTTTCCTCAGAAATGAGTTCGTCTTTTGCCTAGACTTTGGTAAGGTTGGTATGATTAAATGTGATAAAGTTTACTCTTTTTTTTTTTTTTGAATCTTGAAGATATCAGCCTTTGGTAATGGAGTGCCTGAAGCTAAAAGGACCAGCAATATTTTGGAGCCTAAGGCACCCCAAAATGCACCAAAGAAATCAAGAGTAGATTCACGCGCATCTTGTCCACCCTTTAAGGTAATGTATCTAAAGTTTAAATTATGTGCACTGATAGCCCGTGTATAAACCATCCCGGGGAAGGGTCGCACCCAAGAGTGTGATTTAGACAGCCTAATCTAATGCAATTAAATCGTTGCTTCCACGGCTCGAACCCATGACCTATAGATTACATAGAGACAACTCAAATTATATGCACTGACCTTCCAAAAAGATTATATTATAAGTAGTCTATTTTCAAGGTTATCATACCATGCTTCATATAGAGCATTATTTGTTGATGTAGGTTAACTTAACCTGACATTGCATATAAATAAAAACCTTGAATTGGTATTTTATGGATGATTTTGCTTTATTGAAGCGCAGGTGAGAAAGGAGAAACTAGGAGATAGAATAGCAGCTCTTCAACAATTGGTAGCGCCTTTTGGCAAGGTACATTTAATATTCTGCATCAATGTCTCAAGTTTTTAGCTAGTGAATTATCTATTGTAATGATCATGTATACAGTGCCGGAGCCACATGCACCTAAGGAGTGTCAACCGGTACCCTTTTATCAGAAAATTACGTTGTGTAGCTAGTGAAATTTCTTGCTTCGTCACCGCATGTATACAATGGCGGATGCATGTTATAGGTTTTGGGTGCTTAAGCACCCATTACTTTGGGAGACACACTATTTTTTATATAAAATAATTAGTAATTCACACAAATATATTACTTGAGCACCCAGTCTCAATAGTAATTTGCAGATAAAAAATAATTAAGTACCCGTGATTTAAAAATTCTGGATCCGCCACTACATGTGTATTGTATCCCCTATAAGTAGCTAGTGATTAATAAATTAAAGTACGTTTGTTAGCATATGTCATTACAAAGTAATGCATAGTGATAAAAGTAACGTTATATGCGCTTAATTCAACCCTAAAAGCTAATTCATGAGATGAGAATATCTCAAAACCACATAAAAACATCTACTCAATCCTAAATAGCCGATATAGCAGCTCAACACACAGTTATTAGTCGAAAAAATTTAACTTATATACATGAAAAATTTATATTACCAGTATATTATAAAATGTTGCAGCAGAGAAAATTTGCATTTATTTTGATGTGGACGGCTGTTTTGTTTGGCATCCAAGGAATCAAACTTTGTATAGCACAAATTTCATGGAATTGTACAGTGACAAAGTGCATGCTTAGGGTATAAACCCGAGAAAGCAAATATTGTTCACAACGCACTATTGCTTAAAGTTGCTAAAACTACTAAATTTGCATTAAGTTTTTCGTTTCTTTATTTAGAGAGACACATATGTAGTGAAGTTTAATTTGTGTAATATTTGATCGACAACTATTTCTTGTTTTGGAAAATACTGCAGACGGACACAGCATCGGTTCTAATGGAGGCTATTGGTTATATCAAATTCCTTCAGAACCAAGTTGAGGTACCAACATTTCACTTCTATATATAACATTCTTCTTCTTCGTTTCTTGATCCAACAATCTTCTCTATATAGTAGTATTAAAATAAATATATTAGTTCTCATACTTTTACATTGTTAGTTGTGTAAAATATAAATCCTTTACATGACAGTAAAGGTGGAGTCACGATAGCGATTTGTACATATTTAACAATTTTTTTTTAATACAAATACATCATTTACACTAAAGCTACTAATTAATTCAACTAAAGCCAACTTTTCTTATTGACATCTACCTGGCCGGTCTTTTTGCAGAAAATTTTCTTTTTCATCAAAAGTTTTCTATTTGATAGTAAGTGACCTGTTAATTCTAAAACTTAGCTGCTTACTTTATTTAATAATGTTTGTATTTATTGTTAACCTAAAATAAAGACTTGTTATATCAATTTAAGCTACACTAATAGTGTGTAAATTTTTTATCACTTTGTCAGTATATAATTTAATTAAATTTAACTTACAGTTATTTTAGGATGCCAATCAATAGTATTGTATTAAATAGAGCTACCAATTGCATCTTCTCCGACTTTAACGTACACTATCAAGAACCTGCACACTACCTAGCTAGGGTTTTTAGGCTTTTCAGATAGATGTTGAGGTTCAACACTTCCTTAATAATTAAACTAAAAAATTCTTCCTGTTAATTCTTATGCTATATCAATCTGCACAGTCTTTATGTGCATTTACAATATTTAAAAATAAAAAAAGGACAATCTGGTGCACAAGGAATTTCCCATTCACGCATGTCAATGAGTGATGTCGACAGCTTATCATAATACAAGCATTAATGGTTGTTTCCAGGACTCAAACCCTAGGTCTATAAGTAACACGGAGATAACTTTACTGCTATACATATGCATATATACAGTATATGTCGTATAATTGTCTTTGAACGTTTGTTTCTCTTCCTTTTGCAGACACTAAGTGTACCATATATGAAATCGTCACGCAACAAAACCAGCAGATCACTGCATGGAGTAAGATATATAAAACTTCATGCATCTATTCTACCATTAAGTGTTATAAAAAAAATTCCTTTTAAAAAAAATTGAAATATTAATTAATTTTTGTTCCTAGGGTGGTGGAGAGATGAACGGAAATGAAGAAGTAAAAAGAGATCTTAGAAGCAGAGGGTTGTGTTTGGTGCCATTGTCTTGCTTGACTTATATGACGGACGGCGGCGGCGGTGTTTGGCCGCCGCCTAACTTCGCCGGAGGCACTTGAATTAATTACCTTAAACTCTAAAACTTGTGAGACTGCAATTAATACTCTGGCTCAAAAGAGACGACTTGAGAATTCATCTTTTTTTTTTCTTTCTATTTTAGCCTTGCTCTTAAATGGAGCAAACTTGGTCATTCTGTGAAAAAACAAAGGCTCAAGTTGTAGCTGGATGGACCAAGTTTGATCCATTGATGGTTTGTTAGTTTAATGTAACGTTACTTGTTTTGATATTTTTTTTTTTTTGCATTCTAGACTCTCTCATGTGTCAGTTATGCATATTCAACTTTTCAAGTGATCTCTTTTACGTTTAATTCTTCTTCTATTTTTCTTTTTCTCCTCTATCTATCTCAATAAATAACCTTTTTTAGTTGATTACGTTAGAACAATATTAATACTAGCTCAGAACCCTTACTAATCTGTAGGTTTTTTCCTTCTTTTCTTATTTTTATTTTGGAATGTGGTGGGTCCTTGAATACGAATAAGAAAAGGTAAAACTAAAGAAGTGAGTTTTTTTTTGGGTGGTGAAATTGAATCCCTACATTTAAGCAATGTACGTAGAGTTGCAATTACTAAATTGTAGCTTGAATCATTTAATTTTGTATAGTTTGACGTTAATGTTACACAAATAGACAACCATATTTAATACTATTTTTTAGCCTGACATACACAGATTATACATATATACATTCGCCGGCTATTTATAGTATAAAAGATTAGGTGAACGGCTATTTGGTTAATTCTTCAACAACAAATTTAAACGCCTATAGAGTATAGATCAATGGACATATATAAAATGAAGGAATTTTTACCTTCCTATACACTATATGAAACTTTATTACTTTTCCTACTCAAGTTTTACTCTAATTACATATTATATACCCAATTACCATTTATGTACATTTTAAGGGAACTAATAATAATAATTAGTGTCCTAAAATCACTCTAACGTATCTTCCACCCCCTCCCC